>APFE031126094.1:1401-21415 GCA_000404065.3 Pinus taeda | reverse complement strand
TATATTAAAATTAATAAATTTGGCAAATTTTCATATTTCAATACTTTATTAGCTTTATCAATACTAATGGTTCATATTAACATAACTTTATTAGAATGAGTGTATTGAAAGGATATAAGTGAAGGGAAAAAGTGTATTGATTTGATATATAGATAAAGTATAGGAATAATAAATTTTTGGGATTTTTTCTTTAATAAAGAGAAAATTGGATTTTTCTAAGAGTCTATTGTATCGGTTATAACTACTCTCCAAAATTTTGGTTCGCATGTGAATTTTGGAGCTTACCTTGGATCTTACGATCGATCATCCTTGCTCATTCATTAGTAAGATGATGATTTCAAGCTCCCCTCTTTGATCCTAAGAGTTGTTCGTGTTCTCATCTTTATGCAGCATGTGCCATTTTCAGGCATAGGGGTTGTTGTTTGTCATGCAAAGGGAATGTTGTTTTGCTTCAAGGGAAAGCATGTGCACATGAGTGGTTGTCATGAAGGTTGCTGCATCAAGCAAAGCATGTCTTATGCATTCTGGATGGTCTACGTTGTGTCACTAAGTGTCCGTGTGTGATCAAAGTCAAGTCCTATCAATGTTTACATATGTTTCACCATTCTCACACTTAGCCAATTTCCCGAGCAACCTAGCCTCATCCAGCTTCTCGAAACTGTGTGCTTTACTTCTGCAACCATCAAGCTTCCTCCCTTGCTTGCTCAAACCCTGTAGTGCACAGAGACACCAACTTCCCTTGGCTTCTGAAACCCCGCAGCCCGTAGAGACCCTAGCCAACACTGCTCTCTAAAAATGTGCAAAACAGTTGAGCAACAAACACTGCTCTCCAGAAATGCGCAGAGCAGTCCAACTGCAATACACTCATAAATTTCGCAAAGGTTTCCTCCCTGGACCCCCATCTCGCAACAGTATCCTATGCCTCAAAACTACGCAGTGTTGTCCAAGTTGCCTTGTCTGCCTTGCATGTAGAAACTATGCAGATGAGTCTCCCAAAGCCTCATTCCGACAGCAGTCACTATTAGCTGAAATTGCGCAGATCTACCTCTCAATGACCACAAGAAAAGGTGACATGCTGAAATCACTTCCAAGGAATTGAGGAGAAGGACCAAGGAACCAAGTAATGGAAAAGATCAGGACTGCATGCAAACTCTGTCGGATGCATGATCATCTTGAGGGTAAGTATGGTATGTAAAGAACACCTTTCGAAGTACACCTCTTAGTTAAGTTTGCAAGACTGCTTGTCATTGTCATATCATCCGGTCCTCATTAACATGCATGTGCGCAAACACAAAAGGTCATTTTATGTGTTTCTTCTACATGTCTTGCTTCCTTTTCACTTGTTCGACCAATTGTCGTCTTTGGCATGTTGATTACTATGTCATGCTTGCAACCTCATTCTGGTGATGTTGAAGGTTGTTTTTGAATTGTGTTAGCTATGCAAACATCTATCACACTCACACATGATGTTATGAATATTGTCGCGCAAGTGTCATCACGGTCTTCCTAATGTCTATCTAAAGTGTCACATTTGTTGGTTTCACCATTTGATAGTCCCGCAGTTAGTCACACTGAGCATGTTGTCTTGTTGGTTCGAGGTGTCTTGTCATTGAGTCGTGTCGAGTGTGTGTTTGCAAGGTCGTTTATGCACAAGTTCACTCGCTCACACACTTTGTCATTTTGGTGAAACATTGTCGACTGGACCACCCCCAACAGCCAGAAATTTGCTGAGCTACACTACGTAGTCTCAACCCTTAGTGATCATGTACCGCTACCCAGAATTGCGTAGATCTTGAGGCTGCCTCCCAAGCAGTCTACACTACGCAATCCTAGAGTCAACCCGACTAACTGTCACCCAGAAAAACGCAAAAGTGTCTCAACAAGTCATTTCAATCTACGTTGCCCACAAGAAAATCTACCAAGCCTCCAACTGGTCAACCGGAGAGTTTGACTGGGCAGTGACCCCGGGCCTCACTCCTCCAAAAATTTGTGCAAAAGCTGCCAAGCATGCCTACTTCTGCTGACTGAAGAAATTGCAGAGACATCTTGGATAGACACTTGTTTCTTGTTATTGCATTGCCCTAAAAAATTGCACAGTTTTTCCAACCAGTCACCCTATCAGCCGACCTCCTACTCCTCCTAAAAACTGTGCAGTTTTCATGGGATATCTCCCAGCTACCCAACATCCCACTCAGCCTAGAAACTGCGCAGGGATGTCTTGCAGGCTAGCCTCCAAACTCTGCATAGTTTTGGCTAGTAGCCTCCCGCAACCTGCTACCAGCCTCCTTGGAGAAATTGCGCAGTTCCCACTACCAGCCTCCCCCTGTTTCCTGTACTGTCTCCATGGAAAAATTGTGCAAATTTTCCCTCTAGCCAAGCTAGATCCCACAGAAAGTCACTGTCAATCCAGATTTCCTATCTCAACCTCCCAGTGACCTCTGCACAATTTTCATGGACAGTGCCCAGAGCCTGCATCCCTGCTTGAAATGTGCTATGTGCAGTTTCAAAGCCTTATCCTCTCTCCTGGACATCTCCATCTGAAAGCGAAAAACAATGCATCATGGTAGATTAGGAGATTTCTAGATTTAATGTCGCCTCGTCATGAGTGATTGGAGATATAGGTACATGGATGAAACATGGCATGACGACAAACAAGATGAACAAGGAGCGCATGCAAGGAGACTTTTTCGTGAATGGAGGAACACATGGAGCATGACAAGTACAAGAGAAGGAGAGACATGCACATGCAACATCAAGCAAACACCAAGGCCATCGAAGACTCTACACACCTTGCCATGCAGAGGTGAAGCTAGGATACTCCAAGAGCACATCCATCACTCAACAAAACTGCAGCTCAACATGGACACCACCAGCAGCATGAACATACCAGCTCTGTCGTGTCGAGTCATGTCACGAGTCAACCTAGCCACATCACTACTATAGGACATACTATTGTAATCAATGTAATGTAACGTGGAATTCCAATAGAGCCACATGTAAATTTTAAGAGTCATGTAAAGTTGAAGAGTCATGTAAGATAAACAATCATGAGGGAAGTCAAATAGTCACAAGGGCTAGTTTTACCCTTGGCTATGAATACCCTTCATTTTTACATGCAAAATACTTTTCACCTTGACTCCTCCCACATAGACTTGAGATTCTGTAATCTTTTCTTTGAGGAGCAAGCAATGGCTCCAACGCCGCGTTATCCAAGTTGGTGATGTAATGGTGTACAGATGTGTCTTGGAATTTTCACTTAATTCACAAGCCTGTTAACAGGCCAGCACGGTTTCACACATGTATTGTATTTGTTTGTAAGACTATTCTTTGGATGCTTGTAATGCATGTTTCTTTAACCTGTATTAAGACAGTTGAACTATTTCAGTTGTTTTAGTACATATGCTATTGGAAATGTGTTGTATCAGTTGCTAATGTTGTCTCACCTGTGTAGGCTATCCCTCCGGACACTCGACAAATTCATTCTTGCAAACTTTTTATAACGCTCGTTGCACTCATGTCGATTATACTGTTGGGTGTTATTTGTTCACCTTGTGTTTGTGATTGCTGCATCTATGTGGCCTACTCCGCTGGAAGCTGCACAAGTCATGTTGTGTTGTGTGTCTATAGAAGAGTTGGGACTATTTCCTTTCAACGTGAGACTCACTTCCACCCTCTCCCTCTACAGTGAAAGAACTCTGACACGAACGACACTAAGCACTCACCAGGCACGTGAACCTCATTGTTCAAAGACAAAGTAAACCACTCTCACATACTTACAAGCAAGAGCTAAGGAAAATATTTAAGATAATGGCAACCAGGCCATCATACCGGATGGGACTCCTACACCAAACAGTGTGAGGTCTAGTTGGGACTTCATATCGGGGAGATCCCCTGAATGTTGGTGGGTCCAGCACCATAAACATTTATGGCACTAGAAGGACGACCATATGACAACTTGAGTCCTCACAATTTGTTTTGAATCTTCGCATACTTATCATGACTAAACACAAAATTTCTCTTCTGGAGTGTATGTCTTATGGAAATAACTTTGAAATCTCAGAAGAGCTCTAGAATAACTTGTCACGTAAAACATACGATGGTGGAGGTCACGTAGCCTTGGTTAGACATGCAGTTGGCGTTACAGGATCCTGTGAAAGGCATGAAATCTTTGAAGATTACATGACCTGCGCGTTGTTCACATACATGCTTTGAGGACATCCACTGCATTGGTATGCCACACTGCCCGAAAAAATCGATTCACTCTTTCCATAATCTGATCATAGAGATAGACCGTGCTTTCAATCATTTTGACCATAAAGCACTCAATAAAGAAATTCTGGAATTACGAAAATCACCTGATGGATCTGTTGAAAAATTTTACATGCACTTTCATAATCTTGTGTATCGATTTCCTCAAGATGAAATTGATTAGGAACTCCTCAATGGAAGATTTAATCATCTTCTTTACATATCTGAAAATATGCAAATCTTAGAATCATTCAAACCCCTCCCAACATACTTTGGTGATGGAGTTGTGCAATCACAAGTAGACACAATTGCTGTCACAAGTGACTATTCACCTTCCCCTCATCAAACAGCTCCACCCCTGTAGAGTGAAGTGGGAGAGTGTGCACACAAATTTGTTGAACTATCACATCCTCCTACCCCACCTACTCTTGACATCTGCGTAGATTTGGCTTACAAGCCTGCTGGTTGTCATGTGTACATGTTACCTCAACCTTCGTCCCCACGTTTTGTTGATCCTCTGGATTGTACTGTCTTGTGTTCTTCCGTTGGACTCCACACTTGTTGTGAACAAGGATCACGTTGTCAAAGGAGTCAATGTTGTGCAACGAACCTGCGTTATCATTCATGATGAGTGTGTGTGAGAATCTAAAGAAGAACTCACGGTGAAGGATGACTCCCTTCCATTCGCACCTCACTCGCTCTATCCTGAAATCCCTTTTGATCTTGCCACTTTTGATCCTCCCTGTGAAAACTCATTTCTGAATGTTTCTACTTCCGATTGTTCAGAGGACACACCAGATGTCAGTTTGTCAGTACACTACAGAGAGGACACATCTTCCTCTAAAAATCTGTCCCATTTGTCATCTATCATTTCTGAAAACACAGAGGGTGAACATCCTTGCTTCTCATCTACTCCTCTGCACGATTCATCAAATCATGAGGATTCTGACGAACATCCCGAATCTTCTAATTGTGGCTGTTGGGATGTTTGTACTTCTTCATTTGATCATGATGTTGATTCACTCGTTGTTAATCTGCCTAAGCCACTAGTCTCTGATGATATACCTATTAACGGAGTGGAAACCTTGTAGGCTGTCGAACCACTTCAGCCTAGGATGATGGTTATGTTAGGCCCTCGCTATCTTGAGGTTAGTTCCACTCTCAATCATAAAATTTTTGAAACACCCAAGGCTCCTCATCACTGTCTGCTTCTCATTGAAGAACAACTAAACACCCATATTTCGCTTCCTCCACTCGAATCACATGATCCCATCGCTCAAGCTTTGGAGGAATCTTACACAACAAGCACACTTGCAAAGCATAATCTGTTGGGATTTTTCATGTTCGCTCATATTTCACAATCCAAAGAGTGTGTATCTTTATCGTCTGGACGCAGTGCATCACAACACCATGGTATGTCTACAAAATGCTTGTTTTGTGCATTCACACTTTTCTATTATGTGGATGTTTTAGAACTCGGAGTGTATTGGTCTTCGCTGATCTATATTTCCTGTTCGTTGGTTTACATGCATATCTTTCTTGTTAGCCACACCTTCACCAACATGGGCCATCCAATGCATCGGTGGCTGCATTGGAAATATCACTTCACGTGATTAGGCCCATCCACTGTTTAGCATAGGAGTAGGAGTAGTAATTGCTTCTTTGCTTTTCTTTGCTTTCTAGTTTGCATGTATGTTTTCTTGCTTACTTGGTTTGGTTTTCTCCCTTGCTCACTTTGTTTACTTGCTTTTATCTCTCTTTACTTCTACTTTTTTATTTTTTTTGTCTTTTCTTTCTTGTACCCGTAGGATAGCCTCTTGTGAAACCGTGTTTAGCTCTCAAGACAAGTTGGAAAAATCTAAGAGGACTTGTACAACTATCAACATCTGGTTATTTGTTGTCCTCTCTCTTTATGAAGAACTTGTTATCTTTAGTCGATGATGACTTGATGGAAAATACGTTCTATTCAGAGTGAGTCTTGGTGAAAGCACAATGCTTGTGCTCTAACTAGTACCACCTACTCTATTCGATTGTTTTGAGTTAACCCTTGTCAGCTCAGTCAAGTAGGTAAGGTGAGGGGGGAAACCTTAACAAGTATGTCAGAGGTATAAAAAACATACTTCTCTGAAGGAACAACCTCTTCTACTTGCAATAAGTCTGGATCTCTCTTCTGCCTCTGAAATAAATAAGTTCCTATACACAGTTCTTTGAAAAATTAAAAAAATGAAAATATCAAAATTTTGAAAAAAATGAATAAGGTGAAAGAAGAGAAATTATTCCTATGCAAAGAGGTGATGTAATTAAATCTGTCGGGGTACTGACTAGAATCACTGGTAGTAGAGCGATTGTTTTATTCTTGTGTGACTCCATCGGGGTATTGCCCAGGCCTCTTGGTAGCAGAGCAACACTAGAGATGAAACTTAAACTCTAACAGTTATATTAATTTTGCATCAATATACCACTCGTCCCCAATCGAAACAACTGATTTGACTTGTCTTGGAATGTGTGCTAGCTGATCAAGGGCATGGTAGGTGCTACATCTTTCAATCAAGCTAGTGTGGAAACCACAATGATCAAAGAATCAAACAATACTTCCGGAAGGGATAGACTTTCTTTTCATGAAACAAGTTCCATACAACGAGCTAGAGTTCTACCAATGTGTCACCAAGTGTTGAAGTGGCTATAACCACCCTCCGAAATTTTGGCTTGCATGCAAATTTCAGAGCCTACCTTGGATCCTGCGATCGATCATCCTTGGTCACTCATTGGTAAGATGATGATTTCATGCTCCACTCCTTGATCCTAAGAGTTGTTCACGTTCTCATCTTTATGCATAATGTGTCACTTTCTGGCATAGGGGTTTTTGTTTGTCATGCAAAGGGAATGTTGTTTTGCTTCAAGGGAAAGCATGTGCGCATGAGTGGTTGTCATCACATAGACATGTTTCACTCTCACTTCATGCACTCTTGTCATGAAGGTTGTTGCCTCAAGCAAATCATGTATTATGCATTCTGGATGGTCTAAATTGTGTCACATGTGTCTGTGTGCGATCACAGTCAAGTCCTATCAATGTTTACATATGTTTCACTAGTATCACACTTAGCAATTTTCCCGAGAAACATAGCCTCATCCAGCTTCCTGGAACTGTGCGCTTTTCTTCTGCAACCGTCAAGCTTCCTCCCTTGCCTACTAAAACCCTGCAGTGTGTAGAGACACCAACCTCCCTTGCCTGCTGAAACCTCGCAACCCATAGAAACCCCAGCCAACACTGCTCTCCAAAAATGTGCAGAATAGTCAGGCAGTCAACACTACTCTCCATAAATGCGTAGAGCAGTCCATCTACACTGCACTATGGATGATGTAATATTCAATGTACTAGAGACATGGCCGTCGGAGTGGCATGCTCCATACATTGCGGAAATAGAGAATTCAATGGTGCAAAGGAGGAAAGAGGAGGCAAAACTGCACATGGTGTACTTGGCAGAGGAACGAAAGAAAGAGGCAACAACAGCAGAAGTGCAGAAGGTGTGGGACACTGCACAAACAACAACTAAATAGGAAAATACTGCAGCAGCAACAACACAGGAGGCAGCCACGAAGGCGGGCGAGGGCCAAATGTTGCCTTCACATGGGCAGGAAGCAGAGGAAGAAGAGGGAGGCATGAACCTGCAAACTACGTCAACACAGTTGAAGCACAAACACTTGACTGAGTGGATAGGGCCACGCAAGAAGGTCAAGACATCAAAGTTTTCCATTGGCTCAATCACCCTAACCGAGGGTGATCTACGTGACATCGGTGAGACAGTGCGCGATGTCACCTCCGAGGCCCTCCAAAATTTTATGTAGGAGAAGCAGATTGTGTTGGGGGGCCTTAGAGCACAACTGTAGGAGTTACAAGTGTGCCCTCCTCTGGCTGGTACCCTTTCGACTAGCCTCACAGAAGGAACAACGGTAGCAAAATAGATGTTGCATGCTCGGGTGACAAATACTATAGTGCTTCTAGGAGGGGCACTAGAGACAACAACTGAGGTTGATAGGCCTACGGTTAGCGAGCTGAAGGGTCTCGGCATCAACATGGACACAATCCTGCAGGAGACCTTATACATTCTGTAGGATGGGATAGTTGTATAAATGCGATTTAGGGAGAGCCGCGCACTACAAGTCCTTAATGAGAAAAAAAATAAACATGGAATAGTTGAGCTTGTAGTGCAGAATCAAAAACTGATACGAGTACTAGATGAAGCTTGCCAAAGCGTCATGGAGCTGGCCATCCAAGTAGACACACCAGCAAAGGTGCACATCCATAGGTTAGCAGCAAGGGTGCACGAGGTGAGGGAGGAAATAACAAAGGTTTAGCTGGAGCTAAACCTTCAGATCATTGAGCTATGGTTAAAGGCACAACTATCCACCCCTCCGAAAGTCAAAGAATTTCATGCTAACGCTATTACAGTGGGACTGGATGAGATTGGCAGTGCAGTGAGAGGCTACACCAACATGTTGGAAGAGTCATTTGAGGTCCTCACAAATCTGCAAGAGGACCCCAACATCTAGCGCTTAGAGACAAAGGCGCAATAAATTCAATAGCTATATGACAACGTCAAAGGAACTGCGCAAACGGTGACCCTCACTCAGAGGCTCACATGGATGCAACAGGGCAAAGAGCTGAATGAACAGATGGACATAGAATGACACAAGGAAGCAGTCCTGAAGGCGTGTCTTCAACCTTGGATCGACGAGGCCTTCACCATCACAAGAGAAATTGAAGGCAAGCTCACACACATGCAGGGGATACAGGCATAGATGTAGAGAAGCACTTTTGACACCACGGTCTCGGAACAACACATGCAACAAATCCAGCAAACAGAAGATTAGTGCGTTAACGACCTTTGCAGCAGTTCAAGCAGAGTTGGAAGGACTTGGCACAAAGATCTCTATGCCGATAGAGTGACTCGAGGGCGAGCCACAACGTTTGTGTTGGGGGCCTGTTGGGAATGGAATCCCCCCAAGGCATGTTTTGGGGCTTAAAGCCCGAGTTTTGACCAAATATTCTTGTAAAAGCTCTGGAAATTGTGGGCATTGAATGTGAAATTATGATAGAGTCACAAGGTTGTCTGCCCTTGTTTTGTAATGTAATGTTGGCTTACTAGACCTACCCATGGTTCGTGGACCATGGGATTGTATAAATAGAGTGAGGCTCTAAGTGTAGAAAAGATAAAATAGAAGAGCATGAGAAGTGTAAATTATTGAGTAAAAGTGTAAAGTGTGTCTTTGGGTCATAGAGTAGGGGAAGGCTCTGTAGCTATGCGCACATAGGCCAAGTAGTTCGCAGCTGAGTGCGCGGACCCCAGCAGCTGAGGGCGTAGGGCGGGATGAGTCTGTAAGCATTGGAAGAATAAATAAAGAGAAGTTTACTATATTTATGTGCATCTTTTCCTGTTTTAATATATGATTGGGTATAATTTGGAAGTATATTGTTTATTTGCTACGCGAACTTATATGAATGTTTTGTATAACTAACTATAACGTAATACATCAAAGTACGTGAAGGTAATTAATTCGTATAGGAAGATAAGTAGTATCTCAGGTGGTAGCGCAGAGCGCGGCTTTAGAAACAACTCCACAACCCCTAGTTAGGGTTGTGCAAAGGCAGTGTATCAGGACATAAGGAACAGGGAAGTGTGTGAAGTAACCTACACGTAGGGAAAAATAGTGGGACCTGTCGAACCTCTCAGACGTCTCAAGGGTGCAGAAACCTAGTTCTAGCACCCTCCCATACTACTTCGAGTGAGATCTTAGTCCATGCTCCATGGAGTATTATTGAAAGGGCCAGCAGTACTGTGATGCAGGCCGCAACCCGCAAAACCCAGAATCTTTAAACTCTGTCTATGCATATAACCATGCATTGCAATCATTGCCATACTAAGATTCCAATATGACCAATTCATACATTTCCCAATAGCAGAAGTTATCTTTCTATTTATGGTTATGAAACCATTTCACAATCTCTGTATATGAAAGAACACACTGTTTTTACATTAACAAATGCAAGTAAATACTTACAACCTTTCTTTGTGGCCAGATCTTCAATGTTCATGACCCTTACAATTTGCCAAAGGACTTACAACCTTGGCTACCCAATCTATTCTCTACCACACTCTCTCACACTCTCTCTGATTTTCAATGCCTTTGTGGCTACATAATTTATAAAACTTAGCATGATCTAGGATCACTCAACTAAAAGCTCTAAGACTCTACATGCAATGCATACATATGGCAAAAATCATCTCCTCAGCTTTATTCCATCTTTTTCCCTATTCTAAAATAGAAAAGCTTTCCTTATCACTTAATGATCCACATTCATTGCTTTATGCCTAAAA
The DNA here is from genome assembly GCA_000404065.3 of Pinus taeda. Lineage (NCBI taxonomy): Eukaryota > Viridiplantae > Streptophyta > Pinopsida > Pinales > Pinaceae > Pinus > Pinus taeda. The sequence continues at coordinate 10,790 of APFE031126094.1, read as the reverse complement.
GCACTCTCTATTTCCTATTTTCTCATTTATTTACTTTGGAAACATCTAATTAATCACACTGACTTGTAACTTAGGAAAATAATTCTAGAATGCTTGACCCCCTATGACTATTATTTACAATAATTTCTCTTGGGCTGAATGCTCCTACATCAGACTCCCAAGGTAGAAAAATTTCATGATCTCCTGATCATGTGTTCAAATCTAGGTTTGCCTGGATCCCATATCTTGTGTTGCAAATTTCCATTTGCTGTTGCTTCTGTCTGTTGTTCTTCTCCAGGTCTCCACACTTTATGCTGCTTTGCTCCACTAGCTGCACTCTCACAATCTTCTGTTGTTTTCCTTTTTGCTTCTTCTCCTTTGTTTCACTGCTGCTGGTCTCTTCCAGGATTCCTTCATCATCATCTGCCTCATCAGTTCAATTTCTTTGTCTAGCAGATTTTCTCTAGTGTCTTCAGTAAGACCTGTACTCACAAAAAAATTGTTAGAATAAAAAATATAAGGCATCAATGCCTCTTCTGCTGCTATCAATGTTGTCTCAACTGTCATCATAAATGTCACCCCACATGTTGCTCTAGCTGTCACTATGGATGTTGCTGCCTCCCAAACTTCCTGTCCCTCTGCAACATTATTTTGCTCATCACCTGCAATTTCACCTGCAACTTCTTCCTCAGGTTGAAATGTCTCTGGCAACACTTCAGTATGCTGCTCTGAGCTCTTTCCCGACTCTTTTGTCAGCACATCAGTATGCTGATTTGCATTCACCAGCTGCACATAAGTCCTATGTCTTTCCAACTCTCTTCTCTGTAGATCTAGTTTTCTATACAATTCAACAACTTCCTTAGGAGTAGAACTTGAAAACTTCACACGATTTTCCATATCTTCATCATCAGCTAGTCCTTCTTTTTCTGCATCAACAACCTTCAGATTCAACTCTTCTTGAACAAATTCTACAGCTTGTTCATCTCCCTGTTCTGTACCTGCAAACATGCACAACTCATTAGTTTTTAAATCACAAGACTTTTCAGTATTCACTGCTTCCTCTCTAATTTCACCAATGGAAACCTCCTCTTCCAACTCAGCTGTTCTAAGTTCTCCCCGTCTCAATTGTACATCTATCATCTGCTCCAGCTTCCTCAGCTCCCCTATTAACTGCATGCTTATCTATAAATCCCTTTTCTGCTGTAGCCTCTGCCACTTCACTCTTTTCCTCACCAGTAAACCATGTCTCTGGTATTTCACATTTTCCTGCAACAACTCCATCAATAGCTCAAGATGAACTGCTATCTCAACTTTCTCTTTCTCATACTCTTCCTGAGTCAACTGTTGTCTTATGCCATTCACCTTGGCATATTTCTTCTCTTTTCTACTGTGGCATTTTTCTGAACCTCTTCTCTCTCCTTTATGACTTTCAATAGTCATCTCCTTCACCATAACTTCCTCACCTATGAGTTGCATGAATCCTCTACCACAACAACCTCTCTTGCTGCCACTTACCTCACCAATCCTTCCCTCCGGATCTGGTCTTTTGGTAATCATTGGTCCTCTGCTGGAACCTTTCGAGCATCCTCTACTGCTCCTGTAGGCTTCTCTCATCTACAACTTTCGGTTCTGCCACATTCACTTAGAATCCCTTGCTGGACTCCTTTATCACTTCACTCTAGATGTGATCTATTTCTTCCTGCTGAGATTTCTTCACTATTCCTATAAATCAATATTCATCAGTCCCAAAAAATCATCACATGCAATTAACTTAACTAAAACCAACTTGAACTTTCAAACAGAGCTATTCCGGCTTTGATACCACCTGATGCAGGCCACAACCCGCAAAACCCAGAATATTTAAACTCTGTCTATGCATATAACCATGCATTGCAATCACTACCATAATAAGATTCCAATCTGACCAATTCATACATTTCCCAATAGCAGAAGTTATCTTTCTATTTATGGTTATGAAACAATTTCACAATCTCTGTATATGAAAGAACACACTGTTTTTACATTAACAAATGCAAATAAATACTTACAACCTTTCTTTGTGGCCAGATCTTCAATGTTCATGGCCCTCACAATTTGCCAGAGGACTTACAACCTTGGCTGCCCAATCTATTCTCTACCACACTCTCTCACACTCTCTCTGATTTTCAATGCCTTTGTGGCTACATAATTTATAAAACTTAGCATGATCTAGAATCACTCAACTAAAAGCTCTAAGACTCTACATGCAATGCATACATATGGAAAAAAGCATCTCCTCAGCTTTATTCCATATTTTTCCCTGTTCTAAAATAGAAAATCTTTCCTTATCACATAATGATCCACATTCATTGCTTTATTCCTAAAAGCACTCTCTATTTCCTATTTTCTCATTTATTTACTTTGGAAACATCTAATTAATCACACTGACTTGTAACTTAGGAAAATAATTCTAGAATGCTTGACCCCCTATGACTATTATTTACAATAATTTCTCTTGGGCTGAATGCTCCTGCATCATACTGGCATTTGTTTGGCTAATTAACTCTGAACTTGGTTCAAGCCCCAACAAGCCAACACATCTCATATAAAAATAATAGCTAAAGGAAAAACAATGTTGTGCCCAACTCAAAGTCTCCCTTTGTCCAAACTTGTCATGTCAAGCCCCTTATCACAATTGTAGGTTTTCCTCTTGCAAATCCTATTCTAAACTTCTCCTAACAAACTTCTTCCTTGGCACATTCGAATTCATTAACACTCTCTGGCACACACTCTTATTCGTTCCTTTCCATGCATTTTGACCTAGTTCTCCCTTATGATGCCCTGACACTGCCTAACACTCCTCAGCATGCATTGACATTGTTCGACATGTTTTAGCACACATTTTCATTCCTTGGCATACCTGACCCTCCCTAGCTATCATGCCCTCACAACTACTCTTACTTAATTTTCAATTTGGGAACCCAACCATGTCCTCGCTTGACTACAAGAGCTTTACCAAGTTAAAATTATTACAACTAGACTACATTTTTGAATTGCATAGCTTGGGGGGTACTCCACAAGCCTAGTGAGATGGGTTTGTGTGAGTTTTGTCACAAAAGTATTTGTGGGAAAATAACCCAAGCGAAGGGGCTTTGAAACCAATATGAGGTTTAAATTTAAAAGAAAACTAAAAAGGAAAATTAATATTTCCTAAGGTCTAAGTGGACAAAAATCATAAGTTTGAGAGGGTTCCTAAGAGGCCTATAAAAATATATTTAAGGAGTCCTTGTGATGAAGGCAAGAACATCAAGAGAGAAGGAGCTCATTTGATTAAGGAGGCCATGAGAGATGTAGTCCTAAAGTAGGCCGAGTTAGAGGGCTGAGTAAGGATTTTTAAAGGGAGGTCGTGATCATCCACCAAGAGAAATATCATCATGTGAGGGTTCACAAGAATGATGCATACCTTAATGGGTTTGAGCTAGGAAGTAGGATGTTATAGTTTTAGTTATATTTTGGCAGATTGAGCTTACGAGAGGTTTTCCATGAGAATTTGGGCATGTGATTTCAGTGGTGTCTTCGTGTGAAGGCCACATCAAATTATGAAACAACATAGAAATTGAGACCCTGTCTTATGGTGATTAGTATGTTGCGAGGTCTATGATAAAGGCCAACACAAATGGAGGAGGGCCTACACTGGAATTTAGGGTCAAGAAAAAAGTAGTTGCTTGTGTACTATTAACTGAGGTAAACCTAGTTTGAGGGTTATAGATATCTGAAGTTCATGTCAAGATTCAATCAAATAAATGCCTAGAATCTATGGATCCATATGAGCTAGGCTGAGTCTCTTATGGAGGCAAGAGTTGTTGTTTTTTCTATGGGTGGATAGGGTTTGTTCTAAAGCACTTAGAACAAAACTATAATTCCCTAGTTAGGGTAGTTTCCTAGCGTGTTTAGTCCATAAGGTATGCCCTTAATAATGTGACAAATATACGTAGAATAAGATGGGTTGTGACCCTTAGAGTGAGGTTTATCTCTACAATATAGCCCACATGTATGGAAGATGGTTTACATAAGTATGTGTGGAGATAACTGATCCAAAGGAGGGTGGAACCTGAGCAAAGATTGAGCAGAAGAAATGTGCCATATGAAGAATGGATTGACATGAAGAGGAGTTGATTTTGGTGGGTTGTCCATAGATTTTTCGATAGAGATGTAAAGCAACCTATAAAAAATTAGTCAATGAACTGTTAATGGTTGATTTGTGACCCTAGTTCAGTTACCTAAAAGATTTTATAAGGATGATAAGAGGACTAGTTCATATTGATTCATAGATTGGAAAAAAAATAAATTGGTACACAAGAAAAATTATTTTGATAGGACTCAAATAATTTTTGGGTGGCTGATTTGAAGATCCCTATATGAGGGCAGTGCTGTGGGCCCTAGATTAGTGAAATATTTTAGTGTGGTTGGGCAGATTGATGGAAACCCAAGTATAGTTGGAGGGTTGTTAGGTGACTATCAAAGAAGATCCCTAAGTCCTGAACTTGTGAAGGAAAACAAGAGTGGAAAAAGGGAAACTGTATTGGGCCTAAGGATGTGCATACTTTAAATGACTAAATTAACAGTCAAGTGGGGCCAAGCAACTAGCTCTAGTTCACTGTATTGGAGAGGATCGATTCAGTGAGAAGAAGGGAATCCTCCATAGCCCTAGACTTGTCATATTGGTGCATTATTATGGAAAAAGTGGGCATACCAAAGAGATGTTCACAAATGGAGTTGTGAAGAGTTGATTGAAGACCCTAAATGTTGCAGACCTTGAAGGACAAAGGATGCAGCTAGAGGGAAAATTTTGTTGATCTAAGTCCGGTAACCTAAAGGAGTTGAGATCATTGATAGAGGAGGATTGAGGAGTTGTAGAATGGGGGGCAAGGGGACCTCCCATATGTGTTACACGTGGACTGAAAGGGTTGTGTGTGGCCACCATCAACAAGTAGTTCAAGTGTTGCCTTGTTAATGTTAGATTGGTTGTTAAAGTACTAACACCAAACCTTAGTTGTATTCCTTGTATCACTACGATTCTGAAGGGCCATGATCCTACGTACAAGAGATTTATCATGTTGCATTATAGTTTGTAATATAATGAAGAAAGGTTTGAAAAAGTTACAAATTTTCATGTGAAATTGTTGATTCCCTGATGTCCGTAAATTTCATTGTGCATTAAAGTAGATATGTTGTGGCACTTGAGTGTGTTTGCATCAAATATTCTAAGACCAAACCTACATTATCATGTGTCATGGAAATAAAACATATTCCTTGTTCACCTAAGAACTACATATAACTCATCTTAGGTTAGTCAAGTCCAATCTCAAATCATCCCACCTAACAAGTTACCAAGACAAGGTTTACATCCAACCATGGAAATAAAACAACTAAGAAACATAGTTTACAACCTGACATGCCAAATCACCTGGCATGTCTTGGAATTCCTTAGCACTCTGTGGCACGTGTTAGAATCCCCTGTATTTCTTGGCATGCTTTGGCATTTCCTAGCACACAATACCACTTTGTGACATGCCCTAGCACTCTAGCATGCCTTGGCATTACCTAGCATATAAAATTGTCACTCCCTCCTTAGCACACCTAAAACTCACTAACACTCCTTTTCACACACTCTTATTCATTCATTTTGATGCATTTTGAACTAGTTCTCCCTTGTGTTTGCATGGCACCCCCTAACACTCCCTAGCACACAAAACACCCTGGGACTCCGCACATCTTAGCATGTTGCCCTACCATTCCTACATTATATGGCACTACCAAGCATAGCTTGTTACTCCCTCATTAGCACACCTAGAATTCACTAACACTCCCTGTCACACACTCTTATTCATTCATTTCCATGCATTTGAAACTAGTGCTCCCTTGTTTTTTTCTGACATTCCCAAACACTCCTTGGCATGAATTGGCACACCCTAGCACCTAGCACATCTTGGCATGTTCCTCCTAGCCCTATTGCTTAACATACCTTTTAAATCCCTCCTTAGCACACCTAGAACTCACTGACAGTTCCCGTGACAAATTATTATTCATTTATTTCCATGCATTAATTTGACCTAGTTCTCCCTTATGTTTTCCTTGCACCCCCTAACACTTCTTGGCACACCTTGGCACCTAGCACATCTTGGCCACATGTTGACCTGGCACTATATCTTGCCTTAGCACTTCCTAGCATACCATGTCACTTCCTCCTTAGCATACCTGGAACTTGTTGACACTCCCTATCACACACTCTTATTCATTCCTTTCCATGCATTTTGACCTAGTGCTTCCTTGATTTTCCCTAGCATTAACTAACACTCCTTAGTACGCATTGGCACACCTTTGCACTTGATATATCTTGGCATGATTTCCTAGCACTCTAATATGCCTTGGAACTACCTAACATATATTGTCACTCCCTCCTTATCACACTTGGAACTCACTATCACTCCCTATCACACACTCTTATTCATTCATTTCCATGCAATTGAAACTAGTGCTCCCTTATGTTTCCTTGGCACTCCCTAATACTCCTTAACACACATTCGCACGACACTTGATCTGGATTTAAACAGGAATGCAACAAATTATAGAGATAACCATAAACACAGAGATGTAGTGGAAATAATTCTTCATTTCATGAATGTAAAATACTAAAATATGCTTACAAACAATGTTGGAAATAAACCAACTAGGGCAATGGTAACTTATCTCTGAGAAGAGATGTGGTGGATGCATGCCTTTGAACTATTTTACAATGAGGCTCAAAGGCCTATTTATTGTTGATAAGCAATAGAAAACCCTTGACATCCCAAAACCTAGCCCTAGAATATGAAACGCCAAATTGTGAGCCCTGTTTGGGTAAATTGGTACATCAATTTCTCAGGGTCGTAACTTTGGCATACGATCTCCGTTTGATGCATACAATAGCTCGTTAGAAAGATCTATCCAAGAAATACCACTTTGGGAAGGGAGACATGGATCCATTTCCCAAGAAAACGTTGTTTAGGGCCTCAAAACGGCTCCGGAAGTTCAGGACCTGAAAAACTACTAAAAATAGTAAACTGTGCTACAATTTAGGAAACTAAAAAAACTGAAAGAGATAGTTGTGGGGGTCCAAATGGGATAGGTGGGATCAACGCCCTAACACTTGGCACAACTTCGCATGCCTTAACACTTTCCATGTCTTGCCATGCCTAACATGTCTTGGAACTGTCTAGCATGTGTTGGCACTTCTTGGGATTCCCTAGAACACCTTGGAACTCCTTAGTTGTCATGCTCTTATAAATAACCTTACTTTTTTTTGCGAGTTGGGAACCCAACCAAGTCATTGAAAATATAGTGTTGTGCATATCCCAAAGTCTCCCTTTGTCTGAAACCACTTTCGTTCAACCCCTTATCACAATCGTAGGCTTGCCTCCTGCAAGTCTTATTCCAAAATTATCCTAACAGACTCCCTCCTTGGGACACCTAGAATTCACCAACACTCCCTGAAACACACTCGTATTCATTCATTTCCTTGCATTTTGACCTAGTCCTCCATTTTTATGCCCTAACACTCCCGAACACTCCCGAACACTCTGTTACACAGTAATTTGTCACCGTTTGTCATCGTCCCTGTTACCCCTTCTCCCGCACATTGGAGGACTTATTCCGGGACCCATGAGAAGTGACATAACCTGAAAACACCTGCATTGTATCCCCTTAAGTATGTACTTCATATTCCATGAAGACACCTTCTGCAAAATACCCATGAAAGTAGCCCTTTTTTCATTGGCGTTGTTCCACAGTGTATCACTCGCGCCAATGGGGGAAATCCTCCAAAGAGGGCGCGCCAGTTGGCGCTCTGTCTCAGAGTCGCACTCGTGCCAACCTAGTTGGGTAAAGTTTTTAAGAAAAAAACTTCCGAAGGTTCTTCCTAACCTATTCATGAACTAATTCCATCTTGAGTTAGTTCAGTTGGGCTTCGAATCTCCATACAAGGGAGGTAGTTCTCCACCTTTCATGGAAGCTTCCTAATGATAAGGCCAATCCCATGAATCTTGTGGATGATCCTATCTGCTTCTCCTTTCTCTATATAAGCTTTTCCTTTTGCCTTTGACAAGCTAGTTATTAATTCTACTCTTCAAGCTCCAAATTCTAAGTCCCAAATTCTGAGAATTGCTAAGCTCATGCTACAAGAGGCTTTCTTCATCCCTATAAGGCTAAATCTTTTATGAGGAGATCCTTGTCCAAGCAACCAAGGAGAGAGAGGCTTTTTCCCCATTCCCAACAAGCTTTGCAAGGCATGTGTTGCTGATCACCCAACCAAAGGAGGATTTGACGTCAGAACTTGGTTGTATTCTTCTTTGTTTATCAATGATAATAGACGACTATCATTATGGTTCCACTCTCATTGTCTTTATAATGATGTTTGAGTTATATCCTTTCTGACAGATATATAGTTGCATCTCTTGGATTTTATGCTTGTATTTGTGTTGTTCTTTGCATGTGCAGGTGTCTGTTCATGAGGATCGTGAGGATTGTGACCAGCTGGAGTGAAAGAACGGGAGCGACGACTCTTCTACAAATACTAGCGTTGGATTCAAGGTAGGCCTTCATCATCGGTCTTTAATTTGCAATTAGGAACCTACATGTTAGCGTTGTTTGATTGTTGCTAAACCTCATTTAGGCTAGTGGGATCGCCTTTGTCCACAAAGGGGATTTACCTACACAACAATTTGGCGACTTGCTGGGGAGTTGGCTTTTTGTCTTGTTATTTGATTTGTAAACTTTGGACAGAGCCTGAAGTACGGCCAGATAGCCTTCGAAATGTTATTGCTCTGCATTAGCAAAGTAGATCAACACCACTTCAGTCCATCTCCGGTTTGGTTTATGAACTGAACGGATTGGAACTTGCCTTGTTTCTTGGTTTCTCCTATTTGGTTAGCCTTCTGGGTTGAGTCCCTGGGTTGCTTCTTTCCCCTTGGTGTATCTGGGTACTGTTATCCTAGCTTTGGCTCGTTTGTTTTTTATTTTTGCATAGCAAACTTGACTGGTGCGCTTTTATAGCACTACACTCGCGCCAATTAGCACTAATTGCTCATTGACAACCCACGCCAATCCCTGAAAGGCGCTAGTTTTAGCCTGATAGACGCGCCAGGCCTGGGAACTTTTGAAGTTTGCTTGGTTCTGAGCCTTCTAAGCTTGGTTTTTGTTATGAGTACCTTTTCTCGACTGCTTGAGTGTGTTGGAGTCTTGTTTGACTGGTTTTGAGTTTCTTTTTTGAGAAATTCTTAATTTGATTTCCTTTGGTCATTAACTTGGAGGATTGTCTCAGTATTTTCACAATTTTCCATCTTTTTGCTTTTGTTTTTGCAAAAAAAATTCCCCTTCATTCACCGGGGGGGGGG
>APFE031126088.1:0-20158 GCA_000404065.3 Pinus taeda | reverse complement strand
CTCTATCCTAGTGAGAAAATTTGGAAGTGACAAATTATAAACATTGACTCAAGGCATCTTCTTCAGACTTCTCAGTGGAGTGGTGGATATCTGGCTTGTTGCAGGCTAAAGGCTTATGAAAAGTCTCTTCAATCTTAATGATCCTACCTTTATAAGTATGAATAGTTTTGATGCCTTCTAACTCCTGCTGTTGTTGAAGAGCCTGAAACAAGATTTTTGTGCCTTTATCTTTGTCCCTAACTCCTGTGGTGTTTGTCCCTCATTTGTACACCTTTGAATTTCATACTCTTAGCATTTCGAAGGACATACTTGGCTCATTGGGGTCGTTTTCCATTTCAATATTAAATGGGTTTTCTTTCAAAGGAAATCTAATAGAGGAGTAGGTGTTCATCTTATTTATTTCCCTAGAATTTCTTGATTCTGGCTATTGGCCTCTACCCCATGCGCCTTCACTTCGTAGGCTTGCTTGATACATCAATTTTTTTTTCCTACCATAGCATGTGTGGACCTCTTGGGCCTACTAAATTTCAGTGGGGGGATTTAATTTGTTTCTTTTGATGATTTAAACATCTTATTATTTGGTGGGGTCTTTGACAAACACTTTTTCTATACTCTTGGGGGATTATACCTTTGGGGTGATGCTACACGCATCCCTTGATTGGCATAAGTTGTTTGATCTTCAGGATTCTTGGGTATTTGTGTTTTCCTTGGAATATCAGAGGGGTAGCCCCTTAATTGCTTCTATTGGTACCTAGTATTCTCATGATTATTATTCTTTTTATTTTAAACTTCTATCCAACCTCCATTGTTAGTGACTTTCAATGAGGGGTAAGGGTGGGAGGAGGCTCAAGTTTAGTAGGGTTTGATTTTAAGTATATAAAAAAATCTTGATGTAATGATTCCTATCATGGGGCATAAAATAGACATTTGGCATATTTAGATAGAGAAATTTCAGAATGATAAATTTAGAGCCACATTTCAAAATTTCATCTTTAAACTCTCTTGACAGGTCAATTTGAATGCAAGCCTTTGATCCATAGCCTAGTTGAGTATCACTTGACAACTTCAGACAAAACAATATTACCAAACTTTGTGATCAATCATGCAAGGAAATTCCATAGGTGCATAGGAATTTTTGGGGGTTTAATCTAGACTGGACACATAAATTATACATGTAGTCAACGTAAAAATTAGCTCCCTAGAGTGCTAGAAGATCATTAGGCTACTACAAACCCTACAGAACCAAGTTCTTTAACGCAATTGGGTTTACTGATGAGGAATCCTTAATAAAGGCGGAAGGCCTTTCCAAAAAATTGTTGTAGGTTCCAACCTTCTAGCCATAGCCAAGTACGACTAAAGGTGGGATCCCTCCAACAGTATAAGCAATGTGGACCTCTTGGGCCTACTAACTTTCAGTGGGGGGATTTAATTTGTTTCTTTTGATGTTTTAAACATATTATTATTTGGTGGGGTCTCTAACAAACACTTTTTCTATACTCTTGGGGGATTATACCTTTGGGGTGATGCTACAAGCATCCCTTGATTGACATAAATTGTTTGGTCTTCAGGATTCTTGGGGATTTGTGTTTTTCTTGGAATATCAGAGGGGTAGCCCCTTAATTGCATCTATTGGTACCTGGTATTCTCATTATTCTTATTCTTTTTATTTTAAACTTCTATCCAACCTCCATTGTGAGCGACTTTCAAGATGGGGTAAGGGTGGGAGTAGGCTCAACTTTAGTAGGGTTTGATTTTAAGTATAAAAACAAATCTTGATGCAATGATTCCTATCATGGGGCATAAAATAGACATTTGGCATATTTAGATAGACAACTTTCATAATGATAAATTTAGAGCCACAGTTAAAAATTTCATCTTTAGACTTTCTTGACAGCTCAATTTGAATGCAAGACTTGATCCATAGCCTAGTTCAGCATCACTTGACAACTTTAGAGAAAATAAGATTACCAAACTTTGTGATCAGTCATGGAAGGAAATTCCGTAGGTGCATAGGAATTTTTGGGGGTTTAATCTAGATTGGACACATAAAGTATACATGTAGTCAACATAAAAATCAACTCCCTAGAGTGCTAGAAGATTATTAGGCTACTACAAACTGTACAGAACCAAGGTTTTTAAAAGAATTTGATTGATTGATGAGGAATCCTTAATAAAGGGGGAAGGCCTTTCCAAAAAATTGTTGTAGGTTCCAACCTTCTAGCCATAGCCAAGTACGACTGAAGGTGGGATCCCTCCAATAGTATAAGCAATGTAAACCAGATTCTTAATATCACACATTACCTGCTTATCCTCTACTGTGGTTCCACTTGGAAAATCAATTTCACTTCAAGGATAGTGGAACATTCTGAAGACAATATGATTTTGCATTATGAAAAATGCCTAAAGGAGCTCAATGAGAAACCAATGGGTTGCAAGTTGAGTCGACTGGAAGTACAGAAACAATTATGAGATTAATTCAGACTCATGCAATATTGAATGCCAACTAAATTAACCTCGAGATCTGGACATTCCCTTGATCTCCTTAGAGATGTTCCCAAAAGAGTCTAGTTTAAATGAATAGGCCCTAAAATAAGGTTACAAGATTTTGATTCCCCAATTTTTTATATAGTTATGTTGGATCAAACACTCCATGCTTTCTGAAAGAATTTATATTACATGTTTGAACTCTTAAATTCTTTATTGCCTACCTTAAGAGTTGTAGATGGCTGACTAGATGAACTTGTGAAATGTGTTGCTTCCTGGGAGAGGCATCCCACTAGTGGTGTCCAGAGGAACTCAAATAGTTGTTGGTATGACGTGAACTGTCTCAAGCTCTGAGATAACATTTCTATGGGGCACCTCAAAAGGGTAGAGCAACTTGTTGATGAAGAACATATGATCCATCGGAGTCTCGTGGATCTAGAATCCAAGAAGGTATTTCGCATGGCTTGCCACATGGTTCCTCTAGTAGATGGGAGCATAGAGAAAAAATATGTGATTTTCATAAGGGTCTCCCACATGAACAAAGATAGGCATATCTGATTTAAATATTGGAACAAGGTCAAAAGAGAGTTTTCTAATCCTTGAATAGATAGTAGAACTCCCCTTTGATCACCTAATAAATGGGATGATGAAGTATGAAATGTCCCTAGTCTAAGTCTCTTGTAGATGTGTAATAACCTAAGTGGGTATTACCCAACTAACCACTTAAGCTAGACATCCAATTGAAAGTCTGACTCTTGAGTGGTTACCCTATGAACATACTATATTTCTTTCTCTTATTATTTTTTGGTGTCATCTTATTAATTATTTGAAAATTGTTTTCTTTCTTTGATTTATGGTAAAAATATTGATAAACTTACTTCATTTATCTTGTTTCAAGGGAGTCGCATCTTTAGTAGTCATTAATGCATTTTCACATGTATGTTATAACCTTAAAAAATATAAAGCTAATTAGAAGAGAACTTTTGGCTCACAATGTGCATGATTACTTCGGGAGGGGTATATAAATGTTGGTGTTGTAATGAAAAAAACAAAAATGAAAGATGATTTTGAACCAAAGATGAAGCTTTCAAAAGAGAGTATGCAAACATAAAATTGTAGAGACAAAGTGGTTGATGCATAAGAGGAGGTTTATTTCATTACTAGTCAAATTAAAGATTTTGAGGAAAAATTTTCATTTGAATCTAATTTAACTAGAAGGTGAAAACCAAAGCGTCAACAAATGAATTTTGATGTGAACCTGTCTCAAAAATTTGATATGGATCACAGAAGCCTCAATTCAATAATCACAAAAAAAATAAATTAATTTATTTTATAATTTCGATTTTTTTATATTTTAATTTATAAATATATTTAATTTAAAATAATTTGATTAAAATAATAAATAAGTTTATTTAACACTTTAAAGTTGAATGAATGATAATAAATGATCAGATGAATGGTTCATCTCTTTCAAAATTTTCATTTTCTTAAAACTTAATTTATTTTTTAGAAAGTTTATTTAATTAATTTTTTATATTTTTTCAATGAATTTTTATTAAAATTTATAATATTTTAATTTTAAATAATTATTTAATAATATAATAAATCAATTATATAATAAATGTTTTTCATTTTTATAATTTAATTAGTGTTAGATTCATTTTAAATCTAGATTTATCAAAGGTGACAGATCGAATTTTTGAAATAGAAACCTCTATAGATTATATTTCACTATAAACACATTGAAGATTATAATATAATGCTTCATTTTCATATTCATAATATTTAATATTAATTTTTAAAAAAACTCATGTAACATTTTTATAAAACTTTCCGGTAATGCTTGTCCCCAGTCCCTAAACAGTCTACCTCCTTCCAGAGTTTATAAATTTAGCATCCAAATTTATAATAGCATTCAACAATATTTATATACACACGAATTCTAGAAACTAAATTCTTACCATATTTACTTACCTTGACGTTGTCTGTAATATTTAATTAACCACATGAATGAGGAATTAAGGATTACTATCTAATAGGCAACGGAAGGTAACGGAATTAGGCAGTGAGTGAGTCAGGAGGTGACCAAGAACACCCGGTGAACGTAATATTTGAATTTTTTTTTAGCTTTAAGAATTTTTCAGAAAGGCAACGCGGGGTTGGAATTTGCGATATTTTTCGAGAAAAGAGACAATCGACGCTATCTTACACTCCTAATCTTATTATCTTTTCTAGTGGGTTAGGGGTGTGATACCGTGAAATCTATCTATTTTCTCTAAAATTATCTCAATTCCATCTCAAGTTGTTTTTCTGAAAAGATCTGACAACCAGGACTATTTTTAGATGATCATGATTTAAAATTTAAAATCTCTTATGGCAAGTGCTATACTCAAGTGCATAGACTATCACACACCCAGAGATCAAATATTTTTTCACTCTATGCTAGTTCGCATATCAAGATATTTGATCCCTCTCCGAATAGATCCAAAGTAAAGATAGATCTATGATGGTTTAATTCCTCACAGACTATCACACACCGAGAGATCAAATATTTTTTCACTCTATGCTAGTTCGCATATCAAGATATTTGATCCCTCTCCGAATAGATCCAAAGTAAAGATAGATCTATGATGGTTTAATTCCTCACTTTAAATAGGCTACATTACATGTGCATACCATGGGTCAATACCATTAGTTTTCAATGCCATGTGCCATCTTTACTTTTATTAATATTAATATTAAAGTTAATAATGTTTTTTTTGCATGGTATTAATAATAATTTGGCCCATAAAATTCACCTAAATAACACCTCATTTTTCATTGTTCATTTTTTTACCATACCTATGGGTTATTTAAATTTTTATTAATTTAATATGCTTATGTGAATACCCATGGGTCAATACCATTAGTTTTCAATGCCATGTGCCATCTTTACTTTTATTAATATTAATATTAAAGTTAATAATGTTTTTTTTGCATGGTATTAATAATAATTTGGCCCATAAAATTCACCTAAATAACACCTCATTTTTCATTGTCCTAACTATAAAACGAATTATGGAGTAAATATAAAAAAAAATGTTTTATTTATTTACCATACCTATGCTTTATTTATATTTTTATTAATTTAATATACTTCTTTTATAAATATGGTTTTTGGCCCATAGTATTTAGCCCATGGTATTAAAATGATTTTTGTCCTAGCTTCACCTAAATAAAACATATTTTTGAGCCTTCTTTTAATTATAAGAGGTTTATGACTAAATATAAAAAGAAGTTTTATTTATTTACCACACTTTAATTTTTTTATTTTTTTATTTACCTACCATTCTTTGGATAAGTAATAAAGATTTTATTTATTTCCTACTCCAGTTTTTATTTTTATTTATTTACCTACTTATTTTAGGTTCATAGCTTTATATTTTAAATTTATATTGTCTTTATACATAGTAATAACTAGATTGATTTCTAAATAGCGCCGACATTAGATTAAAAATGTTAAATGCTAAACATTACATGTTAATTGTTTACATTTATATTTAAGTTTACACCTTTATGTGAGATCTACCCCCATATTTGGCTGTAGAGTGCCTTTTGGCTCATTATTATGTATAAACACAATACAAATTATATAACAAAATATTGTGTAACAAATGCTCCCTAAAGCTTGAAGGTAGAACAAGGAGTGATGGTTGAGATGCTTTACGAGATTTCGCAAGGACGAGAACAAACATTGTCAGGAGACTTGCAAATCAAGGATGCATGTATACATATACATATTTGATATCAAAACATGAATCCATAGTATGGACAGAACCATCTGGATAGAAAAGACTATGTGAAGAGATCCACGACATGGGTGAAAACATCCGAATAAAAAGGATCCTCTATAAGTCTACGATCCAAGGTATGGATGCAACCACCCGATATAGAAGGATCATCATCGTCATAAATATAAAGCCCCACGGTATGGTATCATCCATTCCTATAAAATAAACATGTGTACAATCATGAACAATACAAAACTCCATACAACCTGAGTCATAATAGACAAAACCGAGGGTCGTGCGCTCCATCCCTAACCTGATCAAAGTAGATATTCTAACATGCGAATGAATGTGTCGAAGTCGAACATGCTAGAAAACCACCTGATTACTGGCCAATGATGTGGCCTATTAACAGGCACGAGAGGAACCACCAATAATGACAATGGCTCTCAAAGTACAAACAGTACAATCTGTGAATGTGAAAATGAAACTAAAGTCGAACACTTGTGGAATCATCTGATCAAAGGCCAATGATGAAATCCTGTCGTTGGATGCGAAGAACTTTCCATTAAGGCATGCAAGCTCTAAGGTACTGAAAGGGAGTCTCTAAGTCACCTTCCTGGATAATGAGCTGATGTTGACATGAAGTGACCCGTCGAAAGAGGGCCATGATGATTCCCCCATCATTGACATGAAATAAGGAATAAAGTGGAATGGATGAGTATGATCCAACACTGTAGCAAAGGGTTAGAAAATGTATAGGTAATAAATTGGAGATAGGATTTCTCTTGAACATATTAGTGACACGACTCTGAAGTGTGGCAGCATTTGACTCAAAATAAGACCAAGGGTCATGGTGACGAAATGGAATAGTGGATGAGGGGAAAAATGGATCACCCAAACCCAGAAAGACAAGTGATTAAACCCGATACGAGAAACAAATGAGTGGCATGTTCAAAAGCGACATGATGCCTATACAATAGACGTTTCACTTTAATTTTTCCCCACTATTTCTAGCTAGTACCCCAATTATTTTTTATCACAAGCTTGAAAGAGATATAATATGATTTTCGTGTAAGTTCATTCTTCGAATGAATCCATTCGAGTAAGTTTTACGAGCCCTAGGAAGGAGACACTTGGACTTGTCACGGTGACAAGTATTTCACCGTTTAATTTTTTACGAGTTCGATGGAGGAATAACTTGGTATCTTTTTCATATTTAGAGAGTTTTAAAAAGAGAAGAAAAAGAAAACTCCATCATGTCCCTCGTCATAATTTATCTCTCGAACTCGAAAAGTTAGAACTTAATATTAGAGAGAACCTTTTGACCATGTCGACCAAGGTTTACCTTTTTCATCAATAGTCAATCTCAGCTCGAAAAAGAGGTAAATGTATACTGAGACAATGCCAATTCATTTGATTTAACAAGTTCAAAAAGACAAGTACTTGACGATGTTTTCCTATTTCAAGAGTTAGAGAAAAGCTTAAAGATGATTCCACAGGAGTTCATTTTTCGTTTATTTTTAACGAGTCTGAAGAAGAAATAAAACAAAAACTCGTTGAATCGATAAAAAATGATCATTGTAACCACCAAAAAGAACCTATAACTGCACATAAACAACCACAAATCACTGTTATCGAGGAAAATATTAAAATATTGACAAAAATGTGTTTAAGAACTTAAAAACAAACCAAAAGTAGAACATTTTTACCATTTTAGTTGGAGAGAATGGTGGAGAGAAGGAGAGAGGGATGGATATAGTAATAGAGTTGGAGAGAGAAAGAGGGAGCGATAAGGAAGATGAGAGAGAGGGAGAGAGGGTAATAGGAGGGAAGAGAGATAGAAGTGGGGGAAAGGGAGGGAAGTGGAAGAGAGAGAGAGATTGAGAGAGAGGGACAGAGGGATATATAGATTGGAGAAAGAGAGTGTGTTTTGTGGGTGATATAGAGAGACAAAGGGAAATAGATATATAGATGGAAGGTAAGGAGAGGGAAGAAGAGAGAGAGGGAGGGAGGGATAGAGAGATTGATATATGTGGAGCAAGAGGGCATGTGTGTTTGGGGGGGTGAGATAGAAAGACAAATAAGGAAAGATATATATTATATATATATATATATATATATAATATATATATATGGAGGGGAGAGAGAGGGAAAAATATTTCTTGCACTACATGCATTAATTTTAATGTAGATGTTGATTTGTAATGATATTTGATTGCTTGAACTAGATGCATTTATTTCAATGTAGATGATTTCTAATCCTATTTGATTGCTTGCACTAAATACATTGATTTTAATGTAGATGTTGATTTCTAATAATATTTGATTTCTTTCACTAAATGCATTAATTTCAATGTAGATGATTTCTAATCCTACTTAATTGCTTGCAATAAACGCATTTATTTAAATGTAGATGGTGATTTCTAATACTATTTTATTGCTTGCACTAGATGCACGGATTTGAGTGTAGATGTTGGTTTCTAATCCCATTTGCTTACTTGTACTAGATGCATTGATTTGAGTGTAGATGTTGATTTCTAGTCCTATTTGATTGTTTGCATTAGATGCATTGATTTTAGTGTAAATGTTGTTTTTTGATTTTATTTGATTGCATGCATTAGATGCATTGATTTCAATGTATATGTTGATTTTTGATTTGATGTAATTGGTTTTATGATGGTACATTAATGTTAAAGTGATTGGATTAACATTATTCATTGATTTCAGTGTAAGCACAAAAATTTATTGACAATGCACATTAATTTTTGTGTTATAGTAATTCAGCCTATTAACATTGGAGAGAAAGAAGGATAATATTATATGTTTACTACAACAGCTTGAGTTGAAGATTTAAATGGTTTATGATTTCAACTATCCTTTTCATATAATCGATATGAAAATATGGCAAGTAACAAGGGTGACAATAAGAATAGTAGAATAAAATAGTTTGAGATTGATCACAATGAAGACTATTTGTAATTAACTACATTCTTATTATTCAAATTTTATGTTATTCAACACTATTACATTATCAGTTTGCATTCAAAAAATTTATTTCATCATTTTTCATCATTAAAGTTATTAACGATATTTATCATCTCAACAAACTGAGGTAAATAACAAATTTAAAATTAAAATGATCAGATTAATTCCATACAAATTTAGCATATTTAAAATGATTATATTAATATTATATGTATTTACATATTATTTATCAAATTAATCATATGATCAATAGATTTTCCCTGGCCGCACACAATTGAAACTCGCCTAGATCCATCTTAACTCCAAATCTACCAAGCACCGAGAGGGATCAAATCTGTCAAGGTGCAAACCTTTCCTCAAGTTTTTCACTCAAAAAATAGGTTTTCACCTCGATATATTTGATACCTCTCGGCGCTTGATAGATCCGGTTAAGATGGATCTAGGCATGTTTAATTTAATTTAATTTTAATTTTGATGTAATTTGACTTAGTCAAAATGTTAAATAGGACATTACCTCTACATACTAGGTTGGCGCCTCTCAACAAAAATGTATAGCAGGTTTACGCTTAGGCATTAAAAAATTGTTAAAAGAGTGGTTTTCCTACCTCTAGTCTATAAACAATTTCACTACAAAACAATATTTCTTAGTTTGTCTATTATTCCTAGAAATATTTTTTCAAACCATTTTTCCAATAAAAGTAAGAACAATGATTTATCTATCTAATTTTTTAAAATAACATACCTCTTTGGAGAGAAAGAAAATTAATTAGCATTTTATGCCTTTAAATGGGCTACATTAGAGAAGAACACCATGTGAAAAACCATAGGTAATTTGATCCTAAAAACCATTGGTAATTTGATCAAGTCAAAATGTTTAAATAACATGATAGAAAAATAACATAACAATAACAGAACATAAAAAGATACTACAACATGTTTTCCGTAGGAGCTGGAGAGTGCCTCTAGGCACAATGATAATAGGTGAAAACCCATATCTCTCAAAGGAATGAAAGGAAGAGACAAAGGAATGGCTAATGATGCACCTGATCTTGGTGCAGGTGATGCCGAGGAGAACGAGAGTGAAGTATTGCACGGTGAAGTATCTTTTACCCACCACATGGAGGTAGTTGTGGAAGAGGAAGAGGTCGTATTTAGGGTGCGGTCCCATTTTCCATGCTCTCGATCGAAAGGATCACACGTTCGGCCTCATGCTGCTCAAAAACCAAGAATGTAGCCTCATAATTCAGGTGGGGTTAGGTTTGGAATCCTGGGTGGGCATCCATAGCTTCCTCTTTTTTATACATTACAAGGATTTCCTAGTAAGCCACTCATAACGACCCTTTATGACTATTTAATTTCCACTTTGTTTCTATGATTACTTTTAGTGTTTTCTCCAACATTGGGTGGTCATCATTCTTGAACGGGTCTGGACAACTGTTGAACATGAATTTGGAATCGATAAAGAAGTCATTTCCATTTGTTCACATGAGTTTGTGAGGTCGAATCTCCCCGAGCAACCTTTCTCTTATTTTCCCCTTGTGGACACATAAAGAAGGAATGGAATTGTTGGTTAGTCTTATGGTGTGTGGTTTGCTTAATGTGAAAAAAAGAAGTAATGGGTCAATAATATTTGGAGCTATGGAGCAATATTTTTATTAATGGAAAAGGGTGAAGGAAACACACTTTGATGTTATGAACTAGAAATTTTATAATTATTCAAGAGAGGAGTATGATATAGACAATTTATCATCTTCACCCCCATTCATGCACTACAACAAAACCTTGTGATTAGCATCCCTTTTTTCTTCCTTTTTTTGCCTCTAGAGCCCATTTTTGGTACTAATTGTGTCCATTTATCAAATATGGTGCAAAAATTGATGCAAAATTTGCACTGAGTTTTGCCCCAAGCCTTACACCAACTAGGTATTGTAATAGGTTTTGCACTAGGTTTTACCCCAGATTTTATGCCAAGTTTTATGCCAAGCTTTGTGCCATCCTTTGCAACATGTTTTGCATCAAGTTTGGCACCTAATTTTGTTTCACCTACTTTTTCATCCTCTAATGAATCCACTTTTTGCACCTACACTTGCATCAAATTTTGCATCATGTCTTGCATCCTTTCTAAATCATTTTTTGCATCCATTTTTGCATCCCCTTTAGACCAAGTTTTGCATCGAGGTTTGTTTCTAGTTTTGCATCTACTTTTGTTGCATCCACTTTTGCATCTTGTTTTGCATCCATATTTACATCCTCTTTTGCATCTATTATTGTGTCCATTATTGCATCCAATTTTCTTGTGCCATAATTTGCATCTAGTTTGACACCTCCCTTTGCACCCATTTTTTCTTCTAATTTTGCATCCACGATTGCATCTTCATATACATCTAGATTTTCATCGAATTTTACATCTATTTTTGCATCCCTTTTTGTATCCACTTTTGGGTGAGGATTTGCATTGGGTTTTGTGTCTTCTTTTGCATAGAATTTTGTTGCGTCAACTTTTGCATCCTATTTTGCATTCATTGTTGCACCCATGTTTACGTCCACTTTTTAATACCTTTTTTCATCTTTGTTTGCATCTTCATTTGCTTAGTTTTTTGCATCTATCATTACATCCAATTTTGTTGTGCCACAATTTGCACCATGTTTGCACTTAATTTTGTACCCACGTTTTTTTTCCAGTTTTTCATCCATGTTCGCATCCTCTTTTGCATCGAATATTGCATCTCTTTTTGTATCCAATTTTGTGTTGGGTTCATGCGTTGGGTTTTGCGTATTGTTTTGTATCTTCTTTTGCATCTACTTTCATCGCATCCATATTTTGCATCCAATTTTGTTTCTCTTGTTGCATCCATGTTTTCATCCACTTTTACATCCCTTACTGCATTTTGTCTTGCATCTTTTTTTGTGTTTGTTTTTACATCCACTTTTGTTGCGCCACAATTTTTGCCATACCTTGTGCCTACCGTTGAAACCCACATTTGATTCCACTTTTACATCCACATTTGCATATTTTTTTTGTTCAAGTTTGCATCAAATATTGTTTATGTTTTTTGCATCTACTTTTATATCCACTTCTGATGTGTCCACTTTTTGCATCTATTTTTTTGTTCACTATTGCACCAATGTTTGGTCCATGTTTACATCCCTTTTTGCATCCAAGTTTGTGTCCTTTTTTGCGTTTGTTGTTGCATCTACATTTGTTTCACCACAATTCATGCTAAATTTTATGCTTACTATTGAACTCATGTTTTCTTCCACTTTTGCATCTGCGTTTGCATCCTATTTTGTGTCCAAGTTTGCATTAACTATTGCATTTATTTTTTCATCCATTTTTGTGTCAATTTTACTGTCTTGTTTTGCATCTACTTATGTTTTGTCCACTTTTCATCCAATTTTACATCTATTGTTTCCCCTTTTTTTTTGTTCACTTTTGCATCCATTTTCCAACACTCATCATATTTTTTGCATTAATGATATTTCTTATGACATTGGCAATTATGAACAAATAATAACAATGTCAATAATTATGAAGATGATGATAATGAAGATGATGACGATGACACGAATTGTGATTATGATGATAATGACAATGGTGATAAATATGATGGTGGCTACAATGACAATGATGATGATGATGATAGTGATTGTGATGATGACGATGCTAATGAATGACCTTGGCCAATCTTCCAAATTTTTAAATGTTTCCATTGTCATAATTATAATCATTATTTTTGGTGTTGTCAGCCTAGTCATCAACATATGATCATCATTATCATTGTCATAATAAAAAGAGATTTTATTTTATTAATTTCATTACAAATAGTTAAACACTATTGAGGTTTATTTTTTAAGATAATCATCACTGAAAGTTTGGTAAGGAAAATGTCACATAACCTTCCTCCAAGAGGACAAGGAGATATGAGATCTAGATTGGAGGCTTTGGGCGATTTCCTTCCCTTGTTTCATCCGTGTTTATCATTCTTAAGCCCTCACATAATTCAAAATTACTTAACAGAGAATTTCAATCTCTCAAGTTTGAACACACCAAAATTCGATTTTTCACCCCATTTTTTCACAGCTGAACATCATGCATCATTAAGTGCATCCATGATGCTTCCTATGGGATGGGACCTATGTATGAACACGTTGAGAAACATAAAGGCAACTTGTGTACCAAGGCTTGGTTGTACCAACATATAACACAACAATTTTCATCTCAATTTGGCAATGATAGAATGGAAATTGAATTTTTCCCACTACTGACATTTGTCTTAGCATTCCCAACTAACAAATAGAACATCCTCACATGTTATCTAAATAATAATGAGCAGAGGAGTTGAACTCAAAAATGCATTGAGCATAGAAGTAACAGAGAAATCAACTAAGAGTCTTCATATGGAACCAAGGAACTTTAAGGCATGCAATAGAATTGTTCTTAACATTACACTAGCATTTATCCATTTGTGTAGTTATAACATTAGGCTATGTCATATATGTAGTGCATATATAAACTAGGGCCAACAAGTTTCTCATGATCCATGAAGCTACCAATGATCAGGTTTGAGGCATTAACATTTAGTTCCTGCTTGTCATGGTGTATGACATACCCCAACATCTTATAGTTAACCCATACAAAAACTCTAAGGGTAGTTTGTGATTGAAAATAACGATTATTAGGGTTAGGGTTTTATATAATTAAGAAACTTTGTAGAAGCCCTAGAGGTGACTTTTCACATTGGAGAAACAACTTTCCTTTCGTCACTAACTTGCACCACCCTTACAATGCATATACACATCCTAATGGAGTACGTATGACTTCCAATAAACCATAAAAACCTAGATTAGATCACTTGAAATAAAATTTGTCCAAGTCTTAAAAGAACCCAAAGGAATCAATCCCAACTTCCAAAGCTATTTATAGTGATGCCATGGCTTGACCTAGAATATGCATGTAAATTTATACATACAAAAAAAAGAAATTATTTTGCCACATTCTCATAACTGAACCTTGAGAACCGGGTTGACATAGTAACTTCCCCAGTTGACATAGTAATTTCTGAGTTAGTGGTATAGTTAAGTCTTCCTAGCTAAGTCGGGGACTTGACACTAGATGCAGTCGGTATTTAGTCAGGGATTTGGAGGATCGGTTTAGTTGGGACTTGTTTTAGAATAAGTAAATTGTTGCAAGTTGAACCAAAGGTTATGGAGAGTGATAAATATTGTTATATGTTGTAAAGAGAGGGGTCATGTCGAAGGGGCACTCACATGAGTATTGGCATTTTCAATTTGTAAAGAAAAGGGGTCATGTTGAAGGGCTCAAATTTTGGTGGTTGCACACTATAAAGAGGGGCGATCACACTATAGAGCCATCCTACCAAATTTTGGTGTTTACGCTTGTTTACTAATAAAGAAGGTTGTGATTTGTTTCATGCAAAAAAATGATGTTTGGTCTAATTGTTGAAGTATTAAGGAAGATGATGAATGTGGAAATATTGTACTTGGTTTTATAGTGTTGTTATGATATTCCTCTAACTCAAAAATATAGATTGTTAATAACAAGTATCGTATTATGAGATGTACTCCAGGTGAATTAATTTTGTTCTAGTATTAAGCGGTTATAAATCATGCTAGTGTTGCACGCTCAATGATCACAATGCACCAAATATGTCATGTAATTGTGTGTAGCCTCTAGGGTCATGAAAAGTGGGCAACAAAGCAGGCCAAACAATAGATATGCACAAAATTAATTACAATTTAACAATTTTTGCATGGGCTCATGTGCATGGACTAGCGACAAACTGTAATTTGGTGTTTTGTGGGGCACATGCACACATAATAAAATTTGGTGCTTTCAAGGAATGCCTGTACATAATAAAATTTGGTGTTTACACATCATGCCCACACAAAACAAAGAGGTAAGGAACATGGGAGTGTTGGGAAATAAGTAAAGACAAACAGTGGATAGGCATAAGGAAAGTCACAACTTAAACTTTCTTTTAAACTTTCTTTTGCATGACCTCTTGCGAAAGAAAAAGCATCATCACCAAATTTGGTATTTCCACGATGCACCTACATGGAAAGAAAACGTTGTTTCCATGATACACCTCCACGAAACAATGAGGCAAGACACAAGGAAGTACTAGACAACAAGGCATGTTGAATGGAAAATAGGCACAAGGCTGGTTGAAACTTAGCATTTTTGGCATGTCCTATGTGCATGAATAAGAAATGGAACAAAATTTGGAGTTTTATATCCCTACACACACAAAAGAAAATCTGGTGTTTTCGAGGCACATGCACATGGGACAAAATTTGGTGTATACAAGGTACACTCACATAGAATGAAATTTGGTGTTTATATGATGTGCTCACACATAATGGAATTTTATGTTTGTAAGGTTCCCTCGTACTGAATGAAATATAGTGTTTTCAAGGCACTCTGGTGGTGGTCTCTAGTATTGCAGCAATAATGCTGCAACTCCTGGGACTCCCTTCTTTACTTTTATCAACCCAGTCATTCGTAACAAACTTGGAAGTGACGGTGCTGTATGCACAAGTACTAGCTCTTTCCGCAACTGCCACTTGGTCAGCTAGCACAAGTCCGCTAGGGGCTTAAGCCAACTTCTATGAGCTCTTAGAAGAAGTTTTTTAATTGATGGATGAAAGCTAACTCAAAGGAAGCTAATCTACTTGTGAAAAGGGATTGAAAAACTGAAGGAAAGCGCAAACCATAACAAACCCTAATTCTACCAGCTAGTTCTACTGATGCAAAGATGAGAATGCACACTACTGAAAGAGATGCCATTACTTCTATGAAGCTAAAATACATGTGTTTAGACTACCTTTGTCCTAAGAAAAGATCTTTTTGTATTTTTTATTAAGTTGTCAATCTCATCATGCATATGCTTTAATTGTGTTTCACTGTGCAGGGGTGGATCAAGGAGGAGAAATGATTGGAAAAGGTTGGGAACGTTCAGAGAGGGTCAAAGGAGTCCCTAACACCCTTCCAGAGAGTTTCGCAAAGTTTGGCTATCAAGAAACCTCATTTGTGAGCTTCTACAGGAAGCCTGCAGGGGTTCTACAGGATGTTCAGGAATTTCTACACGATGTTCAAAAATTTCTACAGGATGTTTGAAAATGGGTTTTAGAGGATGGGTGAGTGAGCGAAGATGCATGAATGGATCTGGAGGTAGGACAGGGGTCTAAAGTGGCCTAGGGATTGGTGGATGGAGTGGTGAGAAGGTGTAGAAGGCTGACTTGGCTTGAAGAAGGCTAAGGCAATGATTGAGCAAGAAGGTATGGTTACGTGGAGAAAAGGACAGATGGGAGACGAGGAACCAAACTAGGAGATGGCACAGGTGGCTCAGATGATGCTTTAGGTGGATTAAAGAGTGGTGGAGATGCCCTGCACGGTGTACTTCAACCGAATCAACAAAGTCCTGCAAACGATCAAAATCCTAGCTAATCTATTCTACCTATCAAAAGCATGAATGAACAATAGCTTTATTGGAAAGAAAAACATGTACATAAACTATGTATAGAAACATTTCAGAGCTCTAAACCCATAACTAACTTCTGTAAAGGAAAATAGTACACTAAGGATTGCATGATCAAGCAAACTAGTGTTTTTGTTGGGGCAGCACTGTTTCTTCAATTCCATCCCCTGATCCAATAAGGATGAGGTGAAACCGAGAGTGCGGTTGTCCCTTTTATTTGAATTTTTTTTCTGTTATTGTCCTACGAAAGCACCTGGAGCAATGTTATTCATAACCAATGATCTATCCAAGAAACATAACTAAATCTGCTTAACAGAAATATGTTCAAATGCATAAAGGGAAACAGTACAGAAAGGAGGTCCTAGGCTGTCAGGTTGGGCCCAATCCTAAGAGCTATGGCTCCTATGGAAAACTCAGATTTGATATAAAATCGAACTGCTTCTCATTATCAGAGAAGTAATGATAAGAGTGATGCCAAAAATGGCTACAAAATAACAAAGTAAAGCTAGCAGCACTGAGGTGCAAAATATGCAATGGTTTCAAAAGCCCCTTATGAAGGTTGAGGCCTCAATATTTATACGTCATGAGGGACCTAGCTGGCCTCCTCAATCTGTGGAACTTGGCTGTCCAAACTGTGAGTTAGACAGTCCCTTCTAAAGTCTGCTTGGCTGCCTTCTAGATTCGGTTTTGGTGGTCTTTGGAGCTCGGAGTTGGGGGTGAAGATCCCGAGGAAGGGTTATTTAATGCCATAGACAACCTCCTACGAATCTTCACCTCAGGCTTGGCTATCTTTTAGCCCATGATTGCTCGGTTTTGCTCCAACATGTGTCAAAAAACCTGAAATAAGCACGTGTTAGCCACCTAGGAAGAGTGACTAACCTTATTCGTACAAATGACATAAACATACTGAAAATAATGCATAAGCTATGGGAAATGAAGGATTTGAACAAGGACTGAACAAGGATAATCAGGCCAAATGAGCCCAACAAGTTACCAATTTTGGGGCTCATCATCACCCCCCTACTAAAAGGGTTGCTCATCCTCTGAGCAACTAGTCCAGCTCCTCTTCTTTGATTGGTTTAATTGCCACCCTTACATCCCAGGCTTCTGAAGTAGTGTCCTCTGCACTGTCATGGAATCCGGCCTGACTTTCCACCTCTTCCCACTGCTTATGCTCTTCCTCTTCTGTGCCCCCTTCTAACAATCCCAAAAGCAAGGGTAGACTTAGCTTGAGGCCTATCCAATTAGCCTGGAGGTTCTGCATAGACTTCTTGTAGAGAGGCACTTGTGCCAAGGCCTCCCTCACCTGAGTTGGAGTTTGATATTCTCAGATTTTGAGGCTGTGGGACAATGTGTTCCACCTACGAGTGCAAGCATGAACAAAATTGTCCCCTAATAGTTGCTCCATATCCTCGAAGTGTGCTATGGCCTGGGCCTGGGGATCCATGTACTCTAATCAAACTTGAGAGTTGGTTGCTAGGTGCTGGTGAGTGGATATCAATGCTGTGGGGTCCCCTGGCTCTGCTGTAATCAGCAGTGGTTCATGTAGATCTCAGTCCATGACATTCCTGACCTCAGCTGCTCTCTTTTCTTCGTTGTTGAACCATGAGGTCATTGCCATTAGCTGCATGTCCCCTACTGATGTGTTGGGGTCCCACGAGGTGATGTTTGGAAGGGCCAAATTATGGAGGTAAAACTCCGAAATCTTGGCCTTATCTTCTAATGAACTGGTGTTACATAAATCCATGAATTGCTGGGGGTTTTGGATGTGGGAGATACCCCTCTGTGCCAATGTGTTGATTTGGAACTATAGCCACTGATCCCTTAGGTACATGCCGTAGGATTTGGCCGGCTGCCTACATAGCAAAGCTTCCATTGCCCAATTGGCCATGCAGGCCAGTTGTGCCTCCTTTTCTTGCATCTGTTATTTCAGGGATTGTATCTCTATACCTGCCTGTAGTTCCCTTACCTGTAGCTGCCGGTTAAGTTTCTCAAGATCAACTTGCATCCCTTCTTTTCCTTGAGGCTCCGCTGAGGGGTCCTTGGCTGATGTGTCCTCTCTTTTTCTCTGTCCCTGCAGCTAGAGTTATTTTTTGTGCAGCTCATTCTCTTCTCTTAACTTGGCTTGTTGGGAGCTTTCCACATGCCTTACTCTCGCCAACTCCCTTTGTGTTTCCTTGAGCCTTTCCTCTAGAGGCCCTATATTTGCTACCCCCTTGGATTTAGCGATCCTCATCCAAGTGTGGGTTCGTACTCTTTCTTCCTCTAGTGCTAGAAACAGTGGCACTGTGAACTTTTGAGGAATAATTTTGCCGGCCTCCAAAAAGTTATAATAAGAGCCCATATTGGGCTGGGGGTTTGGTTCCATGATGACATCAGTCTTCGCCTCCCCCTGTGGTGACTTGGCTGCTATCTCCTCCTCTTGTGGCGACTTGGATGCTTTCTCCTCCATTTGCTCAGTTGCTTTCAGCCTAGCCAAAGTTTCTTGTAGAATAGCCTCAACATCCTGTAGAGAGGCTTCTAAACTCAATTTCTCCATTCTTTCCCTCCATGAGGATGTTTTCGGGCTCCCCCGCTCATAAGTAATGGATGCCTTGGAGGGGGATATATCCTTTGGTGTGGTAGGGGTATCCACGATGGTGATTGGCTCTTTTGATGGAGGCTGGGGTCTGCCAGTCCTAATCCTTACACTCCTTCTCGCTTTAAAGTATAGAGGAGTCTCCCTCTTTCGTTTCTCTTTTGGCTTGGGAGAGGTACTTAGGGTGGCCAACATAGCTGCTGCCTCCCTAGCTAGAATTTTGGCCGACTTCTCCTTCTGCTATCCTTCTTTCGGACTTCCTGTAGAAACTCCTGTAGTGGTTGCTTTCTGGCTTCCTGTAGAAGCCGTTTTTAACTTTCCTGTAGAAATACTCTACTGCTTTCCTGTAGAAGCCGAGGGCACTATTTTAGCCTGCTTGGCTAAGGGGACTTTTTCCTTTAACTTGGGTGAGGTTGCCTTAGGGGTGCCCTTACTGACTTGGAATTTCTCAGTCTGTTTTGCCCTGTTCTGTAGTCTTTTCTTCCTGGGTGTTGGTGCAATTTTATCATCCCTTGTTTTGGCAGCTTGCCCCTTTTCTTATGTTCCTTTCTGTTCTTTCTTTGGTGTTTTTCTAGGGGTTTCTTGTTCTTTAACCTTCTTCTTTGCCTGAGTATGCTCCTTCTCCTCGCTGCTGGAGGAAGTGAGCTCCTCGGCCAAGACTCGAATGTCATCATCCTTTGACATATTCCGAAAAATTTCCCAGGAGAGAGGGACAGTGAAAGTGTGGAGTGCATCTTCCACAAGGAGCTTAATAAGCCCATGATGAGCTAGTTGGTCTGGTGTCCCCTCTCTCAGTTTGGTGGCACATTCAGTCATGGACTGCAGGAGGAAGTAAGGAATGC
>APFE031126084.1:214407-241948 GCA_000404065.3 Pinus taeda | reverse complement strand
GTGGTTAAAACCCTCAGAGAGGGAAACAGTCCACGGCCTGCGCCAACGTGGCTACTACAGGCAATTTATTAATAAAAGAATGAAAATTTACATAAGCTTCTCTCATGCACGGTGAACCTACAAATGACCCTCCATGCGCTTTAAATAGAATTCATGGACCAATCGGGTGTCAAGCCACGGATCAAGTGTCGGTAATACCGAGGAGAGAATGAACCGTCGGATCACTACATATCGTGACCGTCGGATTGTAAGTTACAAAATGTACAACGGTAAAGAAACACACTTTACCTAACTCTATACCTAACTCTATACTAGACCAAGTTGAACTTAACTATTTCCTATGTGTCGAAATATCCTAACAAATATTGGGATCCAACTTGAAAATACATGAAACGAAGTCTGTATAGAGTAGAGGAGAAATGACTTCATGGATGTGGAGCAGTGATTGCAAAGATTCAATGAAAGGAATAGTTTCTCAATCCAATGGTAGTTCGACAGTCCAATCAGAGCTGGGTGAGGATTGATTGATCATGATGACTTTCAGTAGATGGTAATCCATAGATCAATGGAGAACATAGTCTTCTGAGCTGATTAGTAGAATCGAGTCTCCAAGCTAATTAGTGTCAATGATTGTATATGAAGTCGAGTCTCCTTTCTAATCGAAGTCAAAAATATATGTAAAAGGTTATATTTTCTTAGTAGAAGATTAAGAGCAGTGCAATAGCAGCAAGGGTGATTTCCCAGTGAAGGGTTTTCCACCATAAATTTGTGTCTCTTGTGTGGATGTGTTTTTTATGTGTTGATTATTGAAAGTTATAAAACTAGCATATATATATTTTAGGCATGGATCTAACATGATCTAAGAGGGATCAAATTTATTCAGGTGCAAACTTATTTTAGAGTAAAAAAGCATGTGTAATTTTTCGTTGTTTAAATCGTATTCTTTAATGCCATATATTTTTAAGTGTACATCAATATTAATTCATATTAAAATATTAATTCAATCTACATTGGATATCTTATTATATATCACATTAAAATATTTTCTTTTAACATTTCTTTTTTATATAAAAATATAAATGAAGTTGATATTCACACAAGTAGATCTATTTAGAGAATATTTTATTTTTATTTTAATAGGTACACGTGTCAACTCCAAGCTGAGAATGGACATACTTATACATTGTCTTCACAATGGGTTCTAAAATAAGCTCAAGTCAATAATATTTGGTTATTGTGAAATTATTATGGTGATGATGATATTTAGTTATTGTGAAATTATTATGGTGATGGTGATGATGATTAAACGTCCACTAAGACTAATGTGGTCTATTGGACCTTAAAATGGTAAGAGAATAATTGAGTCCTTCATATGGAAATATTTTAAAAAATAGAATAGATGCGAGTAAGAGAAAGTGATTTTCATTTTTAACCCTACCTTGTGAGAATTAAATCTTACCTTGGGAATGTTCATTTTATTCTTAGTGTTCAAGATAGAAAGATAAGTCTAATTTCTGTGATTGGGATTAATCACCTCCTTATAATACCTTAGCTTCTTTTTTTCCTCTAACTCATTATCATCCCACAACTTATGCTTAAATTTGGAAGTAATAATATGTTTAATATTATTCTTATTATTCAAGATGATCTCTTGCTTTACCCCCCAATGATCTAGCCAGGATTGGGAATCCTTGTGCTAGCCTTACTTGAGCTGGAGGTGGGGATTTTGGCTAGAGTTAGAAGAAATTTTAGGAAACCTCTTGGCTTCCATGTTGTATAACTTCTTCTTATACATGAAATACCTAGCCATGGCCATGTTTTCAATGGGGTAAAGGCTAATGTTGGGATAGGGTACCCTAGGGTCAAGTTTTGGGGCATAAACCCAAGTTTTGTTATGTAAAATGTAAAGTCTCTGCAAGTTGTGTTCACAGAGCGCGTAGATGGTAAAGTGTCACAAAGAATTTTACCCTTCGTTCATGTAAATTTTGCCAGCTTTAGTAGATCTACCCATGCTCCACCAACCATAGGATTGTATAAAATGGAAAGTCTTAGAGAGTCTAAGGAAGTTCTAAGTAGTAGATGATGATGAAGATGAATGTAATGGGTCAGTAGAAGTGATGAGCGAAGAGTCTTAGAGTAGAAGAGAGGCTTTGCTGCTAAGTGCGCAAAGGCCTAGAGTAGAGTCCACAGCTAAGTGCGCGGACCCCTACAGCTGATTGCACAGGGTAGCATTGAGTCTGTAAGAAGAATTGAAGCATCAATAAAGAAATTATTCTAGAAATATCTATGTTTTGTCCATTTACTTCTATTATATGTGATTATGTTAGGATGAATAATGGGTTTATGATTTAATACTGTATTGATGTGCGAATCTACATATTTTACATTGTTATATGGACACAAGTAATAATAGTTGTTTACGTGAAGAACATCTTAATGTGTGTTAAAGTAATCAAAGACTTAAGTCGATCTCGGTAAAAGCAGAAATAGGAGTAGCTACAGAGGCATGTAAGTAGTTAATTCACTTGATCAGGGTCCACGAAAGACAATTGTAGACCTTCACAAAGGTCTAAGAGTTTGATTAAGAGAAGTATATCGATAAGCCTTAAAAGGATTATCAATCTACGGGAAGGCAGAGTAGGGCATAAAATGACATTACACTAATGTTTGGGTGTAGAAACTTGGTTCCAGCATCCCCCCATACTGCTTTGTGTAAGACTTTAGTCTGCGCTTTGCGGATTGATGCCGAAGGGCTAGTCGTGTGGGGATTTTTTTGGCTAACTAAGCCCACAAATGGTTCTGTTGCCGACACTAGGATCTGCATAAAGAGATGTGTGATGTTGCATCACTGGAATCCAACCTAGAAAGAAATTGAAGATTGGTTGGATAGAAAGATCCACGAATTCACGACATGAGAAAATAGAAATCTGCGATTGATGAGAGAACAATGGTTGGATAGGTATCTATACATGGAGTTACACGGAATCTTCTTCTTTTCCTTCTCGATCAAGCTATACGAGTGGATCGCTAAATTAGCAGACGGTCAAGGAAGGTGGGGGCTTGACGGTCTGATAGTGTGGACCCCGGAGTTAGTGTGGAGATTGGAATCCTCAGAAGGTAAGATTGCACACACTTTTGATCACTGACTTGATCACATCATAGGAATATTTGTGACGAATTTGTGGTCGATACCTCAATCAGCTACAATGAAGAAGAACGACAGTTCTTCAAGGGACCGGAAGGTAAGTATTTAAGGTCTTTGAATACTTGGATTAAGATGCTCTTGTGTGAAAAGCGGGTTATGCAATTACCTTGATGTTTGGAGCTACGCGAAGTGGAAAGATCTTTAGGGATAGAGAAAGAACAGGCCCTAAATACAACCCGTTGATTGAACCTCCTCTGAGTGGCGACGAAGAAGAAGCACAGGCTTCACGGTAGAGCATTGTCCAGTTAATAAGGTGAGGATTCCCACGAATACCCCATTTCCCCACACTGCCACCACCTTCACCACCATTTATTTTGGTGAATATAGTAAAGTTTCATGTTTTCAAGGGATTGGGAAATGAGGATCCGGACTAGTTTTTGTTCATCGTGAAGGTTGTATAGGAAGCTCAGGGTATTAAAGATGATCAAATTAAGAAAGAAGCACTGGTTACTACTTTACAGGAGTGTGTGCGAACATGGTAGATTAAGTATTGCACTGAAAACCAACAGTTACGTTGGCATATATTCGGACTACGGTGAATGAGGAATTTAGTAGGCCCAAGTCTGAAACACAATCAATTGTTGGATTCAAGGAAATCATGATGAGGCCTAGTGAGACACCCTGGGAGTTTGATCAGAGATTGAAATGCAAGATCCATGAAGTTAACATGAATCTTACAGATGGGAAACACTGTGAATTGTTTGTGGCTTCGCTCTTTCCACATCTAAGGGTCACTTTATCATAGAAAAAGATTGGGACCTAAGCGAAAACCCTGGAGATTTCAATGAGATTGTATGAGACATCGATTCAAGATGCTACTTAGGGAGTTCAGCAAATTCACGCAGAGTTGCAGAACCTTTGCCTAGAGTTTCAAAGTTTGAAGAAGGATAAAGCAGTTCGGCTAGAGGTGCATGAAGAAGTTTGGTGTTTGAAATTTAAAAGCAAGGGCATGATAAAGATCATTTCCCTATCTTTGCAAATTATCTTGTAGGAGGAGGGTCGATGCCCCTGAAGCAGAAAGCTCAAGCAGGACCAAGTACAAGCCTTTCGTTGTGGTGTGCTATTTGTCAAGTAGTTGGAAAACATGTGATAGATTATGGTCACCTGTTGCAAAAATTTGTACAGACACCGCAACATCTCTTATGCAACTTCTATAAATGGGTGGGTCATGATGACCATAACTATCATAGATATGAGTTAATGATGGATAGAATGCTCGCATATCGAGTGTAGGTAGAAAATCGGCCTCCAGATCAAAGTGTTCAAGAGAGCAAGGAGGATATCAGGGACATGAACAAGGCCGAGGTGGAGGAGGACCTAGTAGAGATCGGGGACAAGTGATTTGTTACAATTGCGGAGTCCCAGGACACTACGTGTGGGAATGTATGAACCCAACATGGCTATTGTGCAAATATTATACGTAGTTTGATCATGTGACCGAAGACTTCCCTATATTAATAGCTAAGAAGTGGGAAAAGGGGGCGCAGCCTTACCAACTGACTCAGAACCTACAGATGATTAGGGTTGAACCCCGTGAAGAAGGTCCTAATGTGAATATTGTGCGAAGTGGAATGATGGCTGGGGAATATAAAGGAAAGTAACCTGAAGAAAGTGAGTGGGTCCGCAAAGCTCCAGAAAAGGAGGTCGGGTTTGATCTGGAGCGCATGAGGGAAGTATTCATGGAGGCAAAGAAAAGCTTCACTGAGGTTTCTACCTTAGTAAGTTAGGATAATCTATCTGAAGAAATGGACCCCCCTATGCTTACTACTTTCTTGGAGACTCGTATGAAACTATTGCATGATAGCAAGGCTGTAAAAGGATTATAGGAGTTGATAAATAAGTGTGCCAGAAAAGAAAACACTCCTATGGGACTACGCGTACTCAAGAAAATTGGTAAGCACAAGGGAAGAACTGGGTATGAGATGAAGCTCACTACTTAGATATGAGAGTATGAGATGGATCAAGTTATTCTGGATCTAGGGTCAAATGTAAATGTTTTTCCTAAAAAACGTGGGAAAGAATGGGGAGGCCTGCGCTGCAGTGGCCTACGATTAAATTAAGGATGGAAAATCAACAGAAGATTATCCCAATGGGAAGATTGTAGGGAGTAACAGTAGATCTCAAAGGCATGAGTGCATTGGCCAATTTTGAAGTGATGGAGATTGTGGATGACAGCAATCCCTACCATGCACTCCTTGGGATTAACGAGGCCATTGACATGAATGGGGTGATCAATTTGAAGAAGCGGACGATGTCGTTTGAAATAAAATCGCTCCATGTAGCAGTACCTTTGGACCCTGCAGAAGGACCACACTATACTAAACTAGTCTGCGATTATGAAAGTGATGATGATTTGGACCATATCTATAAGATAACAGTGCAAGATCAAGATTGGGTGAATTTAACAATTGATGGGCGTATACATGGGACCGCAAAAGTTCTTGTACATCAGATTCAGATGAGGAATTATAACGTTGGTAGAATTGATTGCATGAAGTGTCTACTTGTGCTACAATATGATGACTAAATCATTGCACTATGTATAATTGGAGGTAAGAAGTCTACCTTATTACGCTGGTTTAACTGATGTTGATAAATTTTTGGATGCATTTGAAAGGGAAGTGCCAGAGAATCATTTTTTCCAAGCCTTGGATTTGGCGTTGCGTGCTATGCCCGCAAGATGGTGGGGTACGCACAAAGACAGTTTGGATTACTACCATGTGTACAGAAATATGATGAGATTGTGTTTTGGTCACCCGAAAGTTCAATTAACAGAAAAATATGATGGGAGGAATGATCCACGTGATCATTTGGGAAAATGGACTGAAGCTTATGGAGCAGAGCCACAGCCTGAGTGCATGCATCTGCTACGTCATACTTTGGATGTAATACCAATGAATTGGTACTTGGAAACAGAGCTCCACCATGGCACTAAAGAAAGGAATGTTTTGCAACAAGGATTCCTAATGACATTCAACTTTGAGGATAGATTTGAATATATTGATGAAGTGTTGCAGGAGTTCAAGGTAGTGAACTTTAGAATACCGCAGGATCCTTTGGATTTGATTCAACCAGATTGGACCACCTAGCTGTGCCATGCATTGGAGTGCTACAATGTGACCACTGAAGAAGAAGATGAGGATCCGAGGAACATTAATATCCCAAAGACAAAAGGTCACCACAAAGTTGAGGGATTGTAAATAGAGAATCCAGATATCACCACGCCACCGAAGACTAAACAAGTGAACATTAGCACAGATGTGGAGCCGAAATTTGAGAAGATTGGGGACTACTGGGATGATGCCACAATAGATAAGGTCACTGGGATGCTCCGTGAATATCAAGATTTGTTCCCTACGAATTTTTTAGAGTTAAAAGAAATAATAGGGGACTCGGGTGTCATGAAAATTACCTTAAAATTGGATGTGAATCCAATCAAGAAAATGCCTTATCGCCTCACTCCAAAATATAAAGAGCAAGTTCGCCTAGAGTTGGATAAAATGCTTGCAGCAAGTATTATCGAATCGGTAGAGGAATCTGATTGGGTGAGCACCATGGTGGTTCAAGAAAAGAAGCAAAAGGATGAAATAAGGATATGCGTAGATCTCAGGAAGCTCAACGATGCTTGCGTGCATGACCCTTTTCCAACCCCTTTCACAAATGAAGTATTGGATAATGTTGGTGGACAGGAAGCATATTCATTCAGTGATGGGTTCTCTGGGTACCATCACATCAAGATCATGCCTGAAGATAGAAGTAAGATGAGCTTCGCGATCGAGTGGGGATGCTTCCAATATAATGTAATGCATTTTGGACTTAAGAATGCACTGGTGATCATTTCGCGCGTAGTCATCACAATGTTAAAGGAATTCATTCACAAGTTTTTGGAGGTATACATGGATGATTGGATGGTGTTTGGACTGGTAAAGCGCCATGTAGCTAGTCTACACTTGGTGTTGGATACATGCCAGAGGTATCAGATCACACTCAATTTGAAGAAATGTTTGTTCTGTGTTCCTTTCAAAATCTTGTTGGGTCATGTGGTATGCCGACAAGGATTAATGGTGGACCTTGCTAATATTGTGGTTATTATCAATCTAGAAGTGCCAAGGGGTGGTAAATAGCTACACACAATGTTGGGTCATACTGGCTACTATCAAAAGTTCATCAAGAGTTATGCCTAGATTACCGCGGCAATAGAAAAAATGCTAAAGAAGGACATTGCATTCTGTTGGGCTGAAGAATGTCAGCGAAGCCTGGATATATTAAAGCATAAAATGGTCATCGCACCGATCCTAGTCTTTGCGGATTCTAAGAAGGAACTCCATGTGCATGTCAATGTGTCATGCATTGCACTGGGATCAATGACGACACAAGCTAGTGAGGGAGAATTGGATCACCCTATAGTGTTTGCAAGCAAGAAATTGTTTAAGGTTGAAAAGAAATATTCAACGGCAGAGCGCGAAGGGCTGGCTATGGTGTACACGCTCCTGAAGTTCAAACACTACTTGCTAGGCAGACACTTTAAGATGTATATAGACCATTTTGCATTAAAGTACCTCGTCAACAAGCCTGTGTTGGGGGGGGGGACATGCAGATGGTTGTTGTTGTTTTAAGAATATGATTTTGAAGTAATTGTGAAGCCATGACGATTTAATACAGGGCCAGACCATCTGTCATGCATTGAAACAGGAGAGGAACCTACCAATTTAGAGGAGGGTCTACTTACCACACATCTCTTTACTGTGTGTGTGGTGGCCAATCACTTTGCAGAAATTATACACTTCCTGACTACAGGAATGACTCCATAAGGGTACACTAGCCAACAAAAGAAGGAACTATTGGTGCGCACGACAAACTTTTCTATCATTGTGTTGAAGCCCCGAAAATTGGTTCGACAACAAGGGGGATACCCACCCGGTCCGGACCTTGGTTGGCAGCTCCTTATCCGTTTGGTATAGCGGGTCCGACTGGGGATAATGGGACCAGTTTCTCGATCTTGGGTGTGTGTGTGTGTGTAGAGTTGAATAATGCTGATCTAAGAGTACTTTAAAGCTAATCTAATTTAGATTCTTTAACTTACTCTATGCTATTGTAATCTAGTGAGAAACAACACATCAAATCTATGCTAACCCGGGATTGTATATCTTCCATTATGCGATCTAAAGATATTTCAAACAATAACTGGTAATAAAGATCATTCAACTATCATA
Source organism: Pinus taeda (assembly GCA_000404065.3). Lineage (NCBI taxonomy): Eukaryota > Viridiplantae > Streptophyta > Pinopsida > Pinales > Pinaceae > Pinus > Pinus taeda. The sequence continues at coordinate 233,530 of APFE031126084.1, read as the reverse complement.
AGAATAGAAATCATTAAAGATAAACCACTTTGCATAAGAAGTTAGGCAAAACAGTTGTGAACAGCATATCGCATAATAAGCCATTCATATGTCAGACATAAACAATATGACTCCACCGTACAAAAGTGCCAAATGATAACCCATACATTCATGCAATAACATATAAACAACTGAAACTATAAATCACTTAAAGAATATAAGCAGGAATTGCCAAGAGATAAAAGTACCATTTATGACTAATTCTACCGATAAGCTTCAAGCAAAAACGATCTATCTCTACTTGTTCTAACATCTACCAAGATTACAAAAGTGCAACATCAGTAGCAGATATCAAAATGCAAGTAAAAATAAATCTCGATCCATCCATTCATCAAAACCTCCTCTGAGGGTGCAGAAGTGCATGTTCTGAGGATAAGTTTTTGACAAATCTCTGGACCCTTCTCTAAATGCATGTGAGAAGGGTTAAAATACTACTTCCTAATTCTAATAATAGTGTTTTTACAAAATTTTAGGATACGGTTTTCAAATGACCTTCCTTTTTCTAATCTAAATAAAAAGAAACAACAAACTTCTAAAAATAAGCTACTTCTGAATTTGGTCCTTAAAACTGCAAGTGTTCATCATGGACTTGAGAAGATTGGGTTGGCCGACTTCTGCGCTGAGCTGGGCTGCGAAAACAGAATCTATGAGAGCTGGCACTACTTTCTCGGCTGAGTTTATAATGCATTTCACAGTCATCCATTGACTGTGTGGCTTGACTAAGTATGCCCAGTAACACTCCCAATTTAACATGTTCAATGCCTGGATCGCTTTTCCCTTTTCCTGCGCCTTCTGCTTCCATTCTGCCTCTAGGATTTTCTTCCTCCAGCAGCCTATACATGCCTTCCCATGTCGAAATTCTTGCGTCCCTGTTGCAGGCAGTGTCTGTATACAAAGGCGCCATCTCCTTCGTCTTTTCCTTCACCTCGGAGCCATGAGCCTTATGTTTCTTTCCCATATGCTCCTCCGTTCGGCTTTGAATGTTCTTAGCTCTTCGTTCCTGTAGATTACGAGCGAAGTGGAAATGACTGATTAAGAAAGGTGATGGGAGAGTTTTAAATGCAACAAATATATCAAATATGCCACTTTACGTGAAGTAATTCTTTACAAAAGCACGCGTCTTCATTTCATTTAATAACTGACAACTAATCCATTTACTATCATTAAAAGCGCATGACCTTGGGTCAGATTATGGTAAGTGGCTTTTCTTTGAATGGCGCGCCTGAAGGATTCGTGATTAAGTGATTCATGATTTGCTTACGTAGCATCGAAGATTGTGTCATCGCAAATCACGCCATCGCAAATCGCAAGATCGCAGATTGCACCATCACAGCGATCGCAACATCGCAAGTCACAAAAGTTTAATGTTTGCCAAATATTGCCAGTTTATTTCTGCAATATGCGATCTTGCGATTGGTGTTATCGCAGATCGGTAGACCTTGAGGTTTTTCCTTAAAGAGCATTACTTCATTGTGATGCGATGTTATGCTTAACACGAGGGCCTTGCGCATACCAATATTATAGGGGAATGAAGGCATTTCCTATCTTTTTGCAACGCAATTTTTAAAGACCTTTACCTTATCGTAAACTTGGTTTAAAAAATATTCGAAATACCTTTCTAAGCTTACGATGGTAACCTTATTTTGAAGAAAGAAAAACTTGATTTTTCTCAAAAATTAAACTAAGGGTCCCCGTTCATTTAGTATTTTGGTCAACACTTGAATGAACAAGGGGGGGTGTTGCTGGCCACAACAGGTACTATAGTCAAAATAGTACCTGACAGAGCAAGGCCAGAGGAGTTGTTACCGAGGAACCCGAATCAGCAGTGCAGTTGAAACAAGATGATTAGAGTAGGGGGCATCTCGACAAGCAGCATAAGGGTTTCTAGGAGGGAAATCAGGACTCAGAGGGAGTCCAGAAGAGAACTTCCAAACGGGAAGTAGAGACTCAGTGGAGTCGAATAGAGAACTTCAAATTCCAGGAGGGAAGTAGAGGAGTGTCATGGCACTACACAGGGTAAGAGACCAGGATAGACTGGATGACACATCAAACTTCGCAATCTGGAAGGCCAAAATCTTATCAGTGCTTGATAGGAATCATGTCAAGAACTTTTCCTTAAAGGTAATAGCTGTCCTAGTCAACCCTAATGATAATGATAGGTACGAAGAGGCGATGGTGAGGTCCAAGTGCATTATCCTTTACGGGGTCAAGGCTCATGTGGTACCACATATAGCCGAGAAGGAAACGACAGTTGAGATGTGGGAGGCTCTCAAGAACCTATACCAGCATAGTTCTGTGCAGAGAAGAATGCTTCTCGAGAACCAGATGAGGCCGCATCAGATGAAGAAGGGCTAATCGATTGACACCTTCCTCGGAGGACTGAATGAGATCCGAGACCAGTTGAATACTATAGGAGTGACACCGGATCGAGAGCTTATGGTGAGGAAAACCCTAAATGCTATCTTAGAAGATTGGGAAGTGTTTATCCAGAGTATCTTGGGCAGAGGGACTCTCAACCTTGGGACAAGATGTGGGCATCTCTTCGCCAGGAAGAGATGAGACGACAATTGAAGATAGGTAGTAGCAACAACGGGATCAAGGTCAAGCAAGAGGAGGATGATGTGGCCCTAGCATTTGAGGGAAAGTAGGAGAAGTGGAAGAAGAAAGATATCTCCAAGATCAAGCACTTCCATTGTGGGGATCTAGGTCATTATGCGACCTAGTATCCAAGGAAGAAGAGTAAGGGAGATTATTCTGAGACTAAGGCAGTACTATCATTGGCAGAGAAGGAAGCTTTGACAAACGATGATTGTGCCATGAGTGTGCATGCGCCACTTGAGAAGAATTGGGGAGACATCAAGCTATAATCAGGTGGACTACAGGCGATGGGGGGGAGGATCCTTAAGGTACCCAACCTCTTGGATTAGACTTTGCTACGTGAGCCCTGTCGAGGAGTAGTAGGAATAGCTGAGTTGGTAGAGATGGATGTGGATGGAGCAGCAGAGAGAGCTACAGTGCAGGAGTCCTGAGACAACATAGAGCTAGCAGGCTATAGTAGTGCGAGAGGCACAGGAGTGTTGCACCAGTGCAGGAAGGCACAGAGATGTGTGCAATGGTGCGAGATGCAGGGAGTTGTTGTAGTAGCGCAAAGGTCAGAGAGGGAGCACTTATCAACAACAGAGGGAGCTTCAGCATCAATGGGTGTCTCTAGCCCAACAGGGAGCTCAGTTGGAAGATTAGTTACTTACTTCTCAATAACTGAGTTGCAGTGCAGTAGTGGGCAGCACGATGCAACATGATGAGAGGAGGTGTAGTGCAGATGCAGTGCTGGGAGAAAGGACCAGCAGTAGCATGGATGCAGAGGGAGTTGTCGTACAGATGCAGCAGTGGTAGTGGTAGAACCATGGGCAGTAGTATAGGAGACAATAGTGCAGAGGATGTTGGGCAGGAAGTCCTAACATTAACACAAGTACCAATGTCAGATGATCAGAGTAGTACTCAGTGAGGCGTATTGCTAGAGTACAATCCTCACTAAGAGGGACTATTGATTTAGGGTAGCATCAGATGTGCTCTAGCCACAAAATTTGGTGGAGAGATTGGGGCACATGAGATCTCCAATACCCAGAAAGGGTTTGGGCAGATTCTAAATAGATAAGGAGATATTAAATAATTAATATTTTTAATGCAGTAATGTGTATTAATATGAATCTGTGTTAGAGTGGTCCAAAAGACATGGATCAAGCTAGATCTAATCTTAGTTTTTGATTAGGGACTTAATCTAGTCGTTGATATGTCAACGAGAAAAGTATAAGAGGGGGCTTAAGGGTCACTTGGAGAGTAAAACCAGATGATCAATCATTCTATTCTCTAGAGTGGGGTTTGCTAAGAGAGATAGAATCAGTGATTGGGAGAGCATCTGAGGGGCATTGAGTATAGAGAAATAGAGAAGGCAGAGATTGTGCCGGGAGAGTAGCGCAACAACCAAGAAGAGTGACACGGAGCTAGCAAGGGCTCACGTAGAGGCAGCCAAGTGCTGTGTAGAGCACAAGAGAGGCTAGCGCGTCTAACACAGAGGCCTAGAAAGCTGACGCAAGGCCTTTGGGGCTAATATAGGCTAAGAAAGTCTGAGGCAGAACTAGTGTGAGACAGATATAGGTTGACACAGTCTAGATTGGGTAGATGCTAGGGTTGTAGAGTAGTTTTGTGCTGAGGAGCTGCCGGAAGGAATTTTCTAGAGTTTCAGCCAGGATATTTCTCTCAAACTGTGAGGTATACCTACTAAGGAAATTCTTTGTTGGGTAGGCCAATTTTGGTAACTAGATTGTACTCTAATATTGCTTAATAAGAAAACCCTCAAATAGTTTCATTGGTTTTCTAGCATTGGGTTATTCTGGGGACATTGGTCCAAAAATAATGGTGTCATGTGGTGTGTTTATTCTTGTTTCTTTTAGTTGCTGATCTATAATATGTTGAGCATGCACTAGTGTTTATTTTTAGTACTTAAATTGTAAATAACTTGTTAAGGAAGATAACAAGCAGGTAGGAATAAATCAAATAAAGTGCATGGAGGGTTTCTAACTAAGTAAAATTAGAAACTTCAACAACATTCACATGCATCATCAAGAAAATACAAAGACCATCAAAGACCTCGCACACTTTTTCGTTCGGAGATGAAGACATGTTACACTGAGAGCATATCATCGCTCAACAACACATCAGCTTGACATGGACACCACCGTCAGCCAGTACATCTTAGTAGTGTCATGTCGAGTTGTGTCATGATTTGTCTCAGCCACATCACTACTATGGGCCATACTTGTTGTAATTGCTGTAATGTAATGTGGAAGTCCAAGAGACCCACGAATGAAGTTGAAGGGTCATGTAAGTCAAACAATCATGAGGGAAGTCGAAGAGTCACAAGGTTCAGTTCACCCTTGGCTATATATACCCCCTCATTGTACATGCAAAAGGAATTTTCACCTTTGCTCCTCCCACATAGCCTTGAGAGTCTGTAGTTTGTTCTTTGAGGAGCGAGGAGTGGCTCCAATGTCCCACTATTAGGGCTAGTGATGTATGGTGTATAAATGTGCCTCAGATCTTTTACTTAATTCAAAAGCCTGTCTCAAGCTAGCACATTTTCACGCATGTTTTGTATTTATTTGTAAGACTATTCTCTAAACATTTGTAGTGCATGTTTGCTTAACCTATACTAGGATAGTTGAACTACTTCGGTTATTTTAGTACTCATATTGTTGAATATGTGTTGTATTGTTTATCGCTGTTGTCCTATCCATGTGGACTACTCCACCAGACATTAGGAAACACATCTTTATGTTTTCTCGGTTTTAACGACCATCACCCCCATGTGGACTACTCCATTGGCGGTGTATGTGTTCTCCCTTGAACTTTGGTTTTCACGATTGCTGCATCCGCTATGGACTAATCCGTTGGATTTTGGACAGAACCTTGTTGTTTTTCACGTCTGTTTCTTCCTGGGTTGGGGCTATTCCCTCTCATCAAGAGGCTCATTTTACCTCCCACCTTAAACAATAAGAGAACCTAGACACAAAGTTACATTAAGCACTCACCAAGCATACTCACCTCGCTTTCTTGAAGTTACAAGCATAACACTCTCATGTGTTGAACAACAATAGCTATGAAAATCTCGAAGATAATGGCAAATGGGCCATCGTATTGTAGGTTTTAATCCTATATAGAAATTACCTGCATACAAATTATAAAAATAGGAAATAAACAATGGCGAGAGCATAAAACACAGAACAAATATACACAAAAATTTTCCCCTGGATCCCAAAACGAGGACTACCAGATTGATTTTTCATTATGTTCCTTTCAATGTTACAATACATATATATACATGTTGAAGCATCCACTAACCCTCGATTAGAACATAACCATAGTTCCCTTAACCGTATCTACAAAATACCATGGACTAAAAACCATCATGCCCAAAACCATGTGCGAAATCCATGCAAAAAACCATATGTAGGTCCGCCCACCTAATATAGGGTCCAAAAAATGTTTCATGGGGTAGTCGTGGAAAGAACATAACACAACCCAACATTCTCCCACTTGTCATTTTCTTTCCACAGGGGGCAACATCAGATCTTAGTAATTGATCCAACCATGCAATACCCATTGTTTCTCTACATCAAGAGAACTTCTCATTGCTCAGAGACTTTGTCAATGCATTTGTAGTATTTTTCAAAATGTCCACCTTTACAAGAAACACCTTTTTTTCCTCAACCATATCCCTCACAAAATGATACTGAACATAAATGTGCTTTGTCTTTGAATAATAAGCAAGTTTCTATGCCAAGAAAATTGCACTTTGGCTATCACAATCTATCCTTATATCTCAATGTACTAACCCCATACTTGAACACAATCTCTACAACCAAACTGCTTCCTTTCTTGCATGAGTGGCTGCCATGTATTCTACCTCTGTAGTTGAAAGTGCCACTACAGACTGTCTCTTACTCATGCAACTGACTGCACCTCCAAATAGGTTAAACGCATAACCAGTTGTAGATCTTCACTAATCTAGATCTTCAACCTAGGATGCATCAACAAAGCCACGAATGTCCAAAACTTTGTCCAATCCTAGTCTTCCTTGGTAGCACAAACCATAATCACTAGTTCCACGCAAATACTTGAAAACCTGCTTCATTATTGTCGAATGCTCCTTCCTTGGTTTTGACATAAACCTGCTCAATACTTCCACTGCATGTGCAATGTCTAGTCAAGTATAGACCATTACATACATTAGGCTACTGACTGCACTTGCATATGGAACATAGGACATGTCCTCTTCCTCTTCTTGTGTCTTGGGACACTATTCAATGGATAACTTTACATCTATAGGAATAGGAACCTTCACCAGTTTACTATCTTGCATATTAAACCTCTGCAGTATTGTCTCAACATACTTCCTCTAGTTTAACCAGAGCTTCCTCTTTGCCAAATCTCATTTAATTTCCATGCCCATATATATTTTGCAGCACCAAGATCTTTCATGTCGAATTTGGAGGAAAATTGGCTCTTCAAGTCCTGGATAATTTCGTTGTCATTTCCAACCAACAACATATCATCCACATACAAGACTAGATAAATAACACGGTCACCAATTAATTTAAAATACACATAGTGATCTTCTTTTCTTTTGGTGAAGCCAAGTCCACGTATAAATGTATCAAATTTCTGATACCACATCCTTGGTGACTGCTTTAACCCATATAAAGACTTTTTTAACTTGCATACCAATTATTTCTTACCCTTCATCGCAAAGACTTCAGGTTGCTTCATGTAGATCTCTTCTTTCAGATCCCCGTGAAGAAACATTGTCTTCACATCCATCTATTCTACCTCAAAATCAAAAGTGGAAACAACAGATTCAATTAGTCTAATAGAATCTATCTTGGCAACAAGAGAAAAAATATCACCAAAATCAATTCCCACCACCTAGGAATAATCTTTTACTACCAACCGAGATTTGTATTTCTCCACATTTCCTTCTGAATTCATGTTCTTCTTAAACACCCATTTGTTGCCAATGGGTTTCCTTCCAGCCGACAACTCCACCAGACCCCAAGCCTCATTTTTGTGCAAAGATGCCATTTCATCAACCATGGCCTCTTTCCATAGTTTGCCATCCTTTGAATCTACTACTTCCCTAACAATATTGGGATCAACATCAGTAATAGATAAAGAAAAATTTGAATAGAAAGCAGATGGACTATACCTATTTGGCTGCCTTCTTTCTCGAACTGATCTTCTCACAACTGAATTTTGTGGCTCTTCATCTTCTGAGTCCTCTTCTGCCGTAGAGTATGATTCTTCCTCCTTTAGCTCAAACTCTATCTTCTCAAGAATATGCATAACACCTGGAAGTGTTCTAATCCTTCCAGCTTGCAACTTCAACTTGAATTTTCTGCGACGAATGATTCTAGCCTTCCTATCATCCCCTAAGAAGACATCACCACCATCATATTTATCATACTCGTAGAACCAATCTCTATGGGGAGTGAAGTGAATGGATGCACCTGACTCAATCAACCATGCCTCATGATCTACATGTGTACTTGAATAAGAAGCCAAGTACACATCTCCACCTTCATCTGAGGTGGCTTTCACCTCTACAGAATAATCATCATCAGATCCCTTTCCTTTCTTAGGAGCTTTATATTTACAATCCCTTTTGAAGTGCCCTTCCTTTCCCATTTCTAGCACACATTTATAGGTTTTCCTAGAGATTTAGATCTCCCTCTACAATTAGATCTCCCACTCGAGGACTTATTTTTGTTTCTGTTCATGGATCATCCTTGTACAGACAAGGCATCACAATTCTTGCCCTCCATATTTTTTCATCTCATCTCCTCCGACAAAAAGGATGGGGCTATTTCATCAAAATGCAAGGTAGTTGCAATGCTACCTATTGCAACAACCAAACTATCCCACGAATCTAGTAGAGAACACAACAAACTAATGCACTTATCTTCATCATAAATTTTAATATCAATAGATAATAATTGGCTTACCACAATATTAAATGCATTTAGATGCTTTGTCATTGAGTCTCCATCTTTCATCTCAGGTTATACAACTTTTTCTATAGGGAAAGTTTATTCACTAGAGATTTAGATTGGTACAATGATGAGTACATTGACCACATTTATAAGTTAACTATGTGTGACGAGGATTGGATCAGTCCCACCATAGATGGATGGATAAGCTGGGAGAAGGATAGTTCATGTCATTCAAACTCAGATGAAGAATTGGAGAACTGGCGGAACCGGTTGCATGAAGTTTCTACTCTATGCTGTAATAGAATGACAAAATCTCTTTGCTGCATATCTACTGAGGTACGTAACTTACCATATTATTATGGGATAGGTGATGTTAGTATATTTATAGGTAAATTTGAAAGGGATGTACCATAAGAACACCGATTTCATGCCTTAGATCTGGCTTTGAGGGCTACACCTACGCGTTGGTGGAGTACACGTAAGGGTGTAGAAATTTATGAATAATATGATACTTATTCAACCGAGATTATCCTGATTATACACTATTGCAGAATACATGCATAATACATAATCTCATCTACGTTGATAATCAATTTAGAAGTATTCAGAAACATACACATGCGCACATAGAAGCATCAAACACATATATCAACACAGTATGTATCCCGGGGAAATCATCTCGCTAAAAACCCCAAACTATCTGTATATTATATGATTGAGAACATGTAACAAACATAGTACAATACTCCTCACAAGTACTCAGTACTATCTCCACCTGTTACACACAATACATCTCAGATCTGATCTCCAAATCTCCTCCGCTGCTTGCCTGCCTCTACTGCACAATCCTGCAAGAAAAATAATGATAACCAAACTCGTTCCAAGTTCTTTTTACCTTGGAAAATCACTCACACTGGAAATCACGTGAGCGCGGGCTATAATCATTTGTTCTTGGCCACTATTCTCATTGGCATAACTCAATCCCACTGATTGTGCAAGATCTTTTGCACAACTATACTCGCAACTGATAGCAATCTCAATCTCTAACACCTGTCTCCACTGAACTGTACATGCACTGAGTTAACTGATGTATTCTTCAGTTGCATTATGAGTTAATAATTAGTTAATTAATTAATAACTAATTCACCCCACTCATCCTTAGTCTATTTTTCCGTTTAGACTAATAAACTATTCAACCAGTCAAACTGAACACAACTCCATCAACTCCACCTCCAGCTCCACTAAACTCAACCAGTTGAGTTCTAACTGAAGTCTTGCATGCAATAGCTCAGTCAACCCATAGGTAACCACGTGATTCCTTCTTTCAGCTGCATGTGCCACATCTGTAGCTCCAACTGAGGTGCTCTAAGAGAATAAGATAAAGTTTATAGTCTAAATATTATTATGAGCTTAATAATATTTGACTACTCTATATTTAGACTCGACAGTGTCACTGCTGTTGTCTAAAAATAGAAGTCCATCTATTTTTTCCAACTTGACCAATCATTCATAAACAGCATCCTGCAACTCATAGACATGATCCATATGTCTAAAAATAGACATAGTCTAAAAATAGACTTTGCGCCATAATTTGCTTGCGGGCCCACTTAGTGAAGGCGACTCCTTTCCACTAAGCTCCATCATCTTGTTGCATTCTCAACAAAGGATAATACAGGAGATTGGCGGGAGTACCGATGATTGATGAGGCTTAGGTTTGGTCACACAAACACAAGGATCAGAGAGAAGTAAAATGGAAAAGATGATCCTCGAGATCATTTGTCTCGTTGGACTAAGGCATGGGGTGAAGAACCTAAACTAGAATGGGTACATTTATTTTTTCATACTTTGGATGTGATACCAATGAATTGGTATCTTGAAATGAAGTTGCACCATGGTACCACCGATTGGAATGATATGAAGGAAAATTTTGTATTGACCTTTAGCATTGAGAATGGCTTTCAGTGTATAGATGATACCCTCTAAGAAATTAAAGAAACAGCCTTCCAAACACCTAAGGAGCCAATGAATTGGGTACCACCCGATTGGAATGCATAGTTGCAGCACACACTAGAATTCTATAATATGACCACTAAGGATGTGGAGGAAGATCTGCACATCGTTAATATTCCTAAGTCAAAAGGAAAATGTGAAGTGGCAGGACCAAATGTTAAAATACCTGATGTAACACAACTTGTTAAGACGAGGTTGGTTAACATAGGCTCAGAGGTGGAGCCCATATTCATGCAAATAAGAGATTATTGGGATGAAGATATAGTAGGGAAGGTCACTGAGTTATTGCATGAGTACCAGGAGTTGTTCCCAATGAATTTCATGGAGTTAAAAGGCATCGTGGGATACCTGGGCATCATGAAAATCACTTTAAAGCCAGGTGTCAAGCATGTAAAACAACAACTGGATAGGCTCAACCCAAAGTACAAGAAGAAGGTAAAGGAGGAACTTGAGAATATGGTTGTAGCTGGCATAAGCGAACCTGTGGAAAGAATCTGACTGTGTGAGTCTAATGGTAGTACAAAAAATACTAAGGGAGAAATAAGGATCTATGTGGACTTAAGGAAGCTGAATGATGCATGTGTATATGACCCGTTCCCAACACCATTCACAGACAAAGTTTTGGACAATGTAGGAGGACAAGAGACCTACTCCTTTATAGATGGGATTTTTGGGTACTGTTAGCCCTGAGGTGCAGTGCTGACATTTTGAAGGCTAAAGGAAGGACATGGTCTACTTTGCTATCCCAAAAGAGGGCCCCACATGGGCCATTACCCCACTTTCCTCACTCTTCCACTTACATTTCATTTTTCTTGTTTCTTAACCCAAAACCCCCACAAAACCCTACCTTTCCATCTTATGCGCCCTTTGCACATTTCACAAGGACATCTGGTACCTACGTGTCCCTCCACCGCTGATCTTCCCACCGCCAATCCGACGGCCCACGTTTCACCCGATCAACAAAACATGCCCGATCGTTCCCCGCCATTATATCACCCCCGCCAGATCTAATGACTGTTACACATATCGTGCGAGCAATAAGTGAGAGGAATACCCACCCGATAAAGGCATTTTTTCTCTCTCCTCTGCTGCTACGTGTCATCCACTAAGTGGAATCGGGCGGACTCTGCCATTTACCACTTACCACCTGATAGCCATCCAATCTGCTCACTTGAGATCTAATGGCTTGGACATGTTCTGCTCTCCTCACGACCTCAGGCCTCCTGCGCCTAATCTCCATCGTGCATTCCCCTCAATCCAGCAGCCCTCGATCATGATCGCTCACGCTTGTCCTCCTCCACTTTATCATTTCTCCATCCGTCTAATTTGGCACATCCCTCTACTCATGCACCTCGTACTCCACTCCCTATCAGTTACTAGAGGAAGAAGGTGGTTGACTCTGGTAGTATTGTAATAGTCAAACCACCGAAGCAAATTAATAGAAAGCATGGTCGGAGGGAGAAGGACACAACACGATCTCTGAAAATAGAATTAAATAGTCATGGAGCCTCATCGACACAATCAAGCCAACCACCTAACAAGGCAGTGCTGTACCAGAATTAATTACTATTTTCGTGATGGAAGGAGAATTGTGTCTTTGTACGCAAGCATGCAGTTAAAGACAGTAAGGGATAGATAAGATAGCTCCAACCCTAAAAGGTATGGAGAGCATTGTAAAGAGCTATAAATAGCTAAAAGTAAGATGTAATCAGGGTTCAACTTCTGGAAACTGTAGATTCTCTATTCCTTGCAACGTCTCATCTTCATTCTCAGTAATGCAAGCTTGTTTTGCTGTTACATGTTCAATGTCCATTTCCCTCCCGTTCTAAACTTGCACCTGGATAAGTTTATTCATGTTTTCTCCATCTCTAATGCTAGATAACTGTCATCTTATCTTTGCATTGGTAAATTGGAATTGCTATTGAATAGGTCATCCATGTTTCTTCTGTAACCAACGCTAGATAACTGTCATCTTATCTCTGCATTGATAGATTAGATTTGCAAGCTTCATTTACTGGCTACAGCTGGCCATCATATGTTATGTATGCATATGTTGGTGTGGTTAGTATTCTCCATTCATTCACTTAATCTGCAAACTATTGAGCATTAGTGGTCTGAGGGTGGTCCAATAGTTCCTAGAACAATATTGAAGATTATATGTTACGAGGTATCTTCGAGCTACAACCTAGGAGAGTTTCTTGGAGCGATAACATAATTGGCTCTGTTGCTGGGGAGAGGACATTGAAGCCTAGTCTCCCTAGGAGACGACACAGATCTGAATTTGATGATAGAAAAAGTCTGGACACATTATTGGTTGTAATCCTCTATCTAGCGACTCTACTGGAGGCTGAACCTCTTGGTGACTCCAAATCATAGTTCTGGATCAGTTTGTGAGGCATACTAGGAGAAATACTCAGAATTCACCAGCTGACCCAGTACCTGACCATGAAAATATCATGAAAACAAGAAAGATATCACAGAAAGGAGCATCAGGATTAGGTAAATCTAAACAATCCTCTATATCTCTGCAAGAAAGGCTAGTAATAGAACAAATACATGTTGAGAGTATATCCTCTGACACTAGTAGTGAAGAATTTTTTTTAGAGATTCATAAAGCTCCTTATCCTTTAGGTTCTCCTTTTGCTTTAAACCCAAAGGAAACCTCACCCCCTACCCATCATATTCCTTTAGTCCTGTCAGTCACTCCTCAATTCCCTACCTTTCAGACTGCCAGTACTCTTGTATCCACCACGGCCATGGCAGGTCCATAGGCACTCACCAAAATGGAAATAATAATAGCTGCTAGATATGGACCTTTAGTACCGCCCACTCCTTTGAATGCAATGCCTCCTGGAGAATATCATAAATACATGCGTAAGTTCACTGGGATAGAGGGGGTTATAGCTAAAAAGCATCTTGAGTCCTTTTATAGCTATGTTGATAATCTAGACATTAGTGAAGATGATGTGTGGATGAGATTATTTGTCCAGAGCCTAGATGGAGAGGCCAGAAAATGGTTTAGAGAATTTACCCCTAGATCTATAACTGATATTGAGGCTTTGGATGATGTATTCCTAAAGCATTGGGGGGATAAGAAAAAACTGCTATACTATCATACTGAGTTTGGGAACCTAAAAAGAGAAAATGGGGTGTCACTTTCTGATTTCAATAAAAGGTTTAATCGCATGTACAACAAGATACCAGCTGAAGTGAAACCCACTCCTACCTCTGCTAAACTCACTTATGCTAATGCCTTCAATTCTGATTTCTGTCTACTATTAAGGGAGAGAAGATGTGCTTCTTTGGCCGAAATGCAGGATGTAGCCTTGGAGGTAGAGTCCAACATCATAGCTGTAGAGAAACTCAAGGGACATGTTGACCGAAGGAGACAGAGGGGTGAATCCTCCTCATCTTCAGACCCCAAGATAGATAAGATGACCAAGATGATAGAGTCACTAGCCTCTGAAATCTCCAAATTAAATGTGGAGTAGCACCCTGTGAAAGGAATAATTCCTAATACTTTTCCCCCTAGAAATCTGAATCCATATAGAAGAGAAAATACGCAGTTGCAGATTATGCAAAGGAGCAAAGATGCTAATGAAGACCAAAGGGTGAAGATCCCTTTCCAGAATGTAGTCTTGGAAGAGGATTAGTTCGAAGAAGATGATGAGATTCATTGTATGGAAGACAAAGGCAATGCTTCCTTTTTGACCTTGGCTGCCTATGAAGAGTCATTATCCAATGACCAAATTAGCCAAGAATGGGATGGTGGGGCTGTTCTGCAAACCAAAGATCAGTAAAGATATAATTTGAGGTCGAAGATGAACAAAACCAAAGAAACCCCTATTCAAAGAGCTGTTGTTCCTGCAATACAACAAGCTAACAAGAAAAAACGACCAACAGTTGATCCCATCATTCTAAAAGCTCTAGCTCAAGAGGTAAGGGGCCCTGACAAGTCTCCTTCTCCTTTTAGTTTTGAATCAAAAATCCAGAAGCTAAAAATATCTATACCTCTAGTTGAAATAGTGAAGAATGAAGCCTTTAAGAGACCCATCCTTAAGGCCCTCGAGCTTAAGGCCACACACGCATCAAATGAGTATGTGAATTTACAAGATGACAAACCTACATTTGTTGTTAGCCCAATGACTGAGCCTCCTGATGATAATTCCCCATCATTCTATGTCTCCTTGACTATTCATGACAAGATCCTTCACAACTGTTTGCTGGATACAGGTGCCAGCCATAATATAATGCCTAAGGTCGTCATGGATGAGTTAGGCCTTGACATCACTATTCCTTATCATGATTTGTTTTCTTTTGATTCTAGAAAGGTGAAATGTCTGGGGTTAATCAAAGACCTAGCCATCACCTTGGCTCAGCTGCCCATGAAAAGCATGATGATGGATATAGTAGTAGCTGATGTTCCCCCTAAGTTTGGCATGCTTTTTTCTAGGGGATGGATAAAAGATTGGGTGGAATGTTATAAAACGATCTATCCTATGCTGTTGTCCCAGCTTTTGGAGGTGAGAGTAGGAGATTATACAGGGAAGCTCAGTTAGCTTATATCATCAGTGATGAGAAGAATCCCACTGATCACCCCATCTATGCTGTTGACACCGATTTTGGAGCCTATATTCTTCAAGTGGAACAATCCCAATTGGCCTCCATACAGTCAAGAAACCAGTTTGTCAAATCATGGAAGAAGAACTCCCACAAATCTGGGACATGTTCTTTGATGGAGCTTGCTCTAGGGAAGTGGTAGGAGTGGGTGTAGTTCTAGTAACTCCCACATAAGAATGCATACATTCGTTCAAGCTGACTTTTCAAGTCACAAATAATATAGCAAAATATGAAGCTTTGATCTTAGGCTTAAATGCGGCTAAAGAAATGGGCATCAGACATCTGAAGGTGTTTGGAGATGTAGACCTTATTATTCAACAGGTGAATAAGACATTCCAGGCGAGGCATCCCAAGCTGAAAGCATACAGAGATGAGGTATGGAGGCTCAAATATTCGTTCAACAGTTTTAGTATTTCATACATCCCTAGGGTTGAGAATCAGCTTGTTGATTCCCTTGCTATGTCTGCTAGTATGTTTGTTCCTCCTTTACCCCCTAGACTGACTTATGAAATCCAAGTAAAATACAGACCGTCATTAATTGATAATGTCAAGTATAGGAAAGTCTTTGAAGATGATTATGAAGTCAATAGGTTTCTACAAGTCATTGATGAGTTCTTTGAAATGCAAATTGATCAAGATAATGAAACCATGGAGGAATGCCATCAGTCCCAGCTGAGAAACAAAATTGGTCAAGACAACATTGTACAACTACCTAGTAACCATATACCCCAAGGGTTGGTGCCCCTAGAGAAGTTGTTTGATCATAATGATGTGCCTTATAAGCCTGCCTAGAAAGAGAATGAGTCTGTAGTCCATAGAAACAATATAGGGAGTCCAGATCACCCAAAGTACATAAATCTGTCTGCCCACTTGTCTGTTTCCCAAAGCTCTGAATATTGCTCCTTGATGAAGCAATTTGCTGATGTCTTTGCTTGGGAATACAATGACCTTAAGACTTATGACAAAAACATCATCCAGCATAACATTCCACTGGAGAAAGGAACCATCCCTTTTAAGTAGAAGCTGAGACCTATCTACCCTCTATTACTACCTTTGATTGAAAAAGAAATTAAGAAACTGTTGGCTGCCAAAATCATAGTTCCCCCAAGATATTAAAAGTGGATAGCTAACTTGGTGGTAGTAAGGAAGAAAAATGGAGAAATCAGACTTTGTGTTGACTTCAAAAATCTGAACAAGTGTTCTAAGAAAGACAACTACCTCCTGCCCAAGACGAAAAATTTGTTGCAAAAATTTTATGGGGTTATAGTCATGTCTTTCTTAGACGGTTTCTCAGGTTACAATCAGTTTGTTGTACACCCAGAGGGTCAAGAGAATACTACCTTCACTACTCCTTGGGGCACCTTCATGTACTCCAAGATGCCTTTTGGACTAATGAATGTTGGGGCTACTTTTCAGAGGGCCATGGATATAGCCTTTGTGGAAGAAAAGGACAAGCTTTTCCTTATTGACCTTGATGACATAACAGTCTTTTTCAACAGTCACCTAGAACACTTGCATCATTTGAAGAAGGTGTTTCTGAAGTGTAGAAGGTTTGGAATCTCAGTAAATCCAAAGAAGTCACAATTTTCTCTAGAAGAAGGAAAACTGTTAGGACATGTTGTTTCTGCTGCAGGAGTCAAGATTGATCCAAAAAGGGTTCAAGCAATACAAACATTGTCCATCCCAAGGCCAAAAAATGACATTCAATCCTTTTTGGGTAAGATCAAATTTTTGAGGAGGTTTATTCCAAATTTTGCAAAACTAGTGAAGCACATCACCTCCATGCTAAAGAAGGGGTCTAAGGTAAAATGGACAGAGGCTGTAAGAAGATAATTCAAAGCCATCAAAAGAGCTATCATGGAGGCTCCCACCTTGGTCAGCCCAGACTACACTAAGGAGTTTTATATTTCCTCTTTCGCTTCTTATGATACACTTGCAGTAGTCTTGTTACAGAAAAATGATGAAGGTATAGAACACCCAGTGGCCTTAGAAAAAATTTGAGGGATGTTGAATTAAGGTACTGCCTTATTGAAAAACATGCATATGCTCTTATAAAGTGTTTAAAGGCATTCCGAATTTATGTCCTGCACTCCAAGGTGGTTGCCTATGTACCTTTAGCTTCAGTAAAGGATGTCCTAACACAGCCAGATGTTGATGGAAGAAGCCAAATGGATTGCAAAACTCATAGAATTCAGCATAGAGGTAAAGGCCACCAAGCTTTTCAAAGGCCAGGGCCTCGCTCAGCTTATGGCTGAGGAAAATTGTAGTTTGCTAGACATAAATTGCATAGGTGTAGATTTAGATGTTGAACAAGCAAAGGAAGTAACAGGAGAACAAGGGCAGAATCAGTCATTGGCCAAGAATTTGGCCACTTGTGAGTGGTATTCCAGTTTGTCTCATTTCTTGTTGAAGCTTGAAGTCCCTCCAAGGCTTAGCTCAAGTCATGCTAGGACCATCAAGCTCAGAGCAACTAAATTTTGTATTAATAAGAACTTGCTTCATTGGAGGGACCCATTGGGAATCCTCTTGATGTGTTTGGACAAAGAACAATCTGTGGAAGTCATGCACCAGTTTCATTCTAGCATCTGTGGGGGGCATCACTATTGGAAGACCACAGTCAACAAGATCCTAAGGGATAGGTATTATTGGCCTACTCTATTCTCTGATGTATTTTCATTTGTGAAGTCTTGTGACAAATGCCAGAGGTTTGCAGGAAGACAACAACTAAAATCTTTGCCCCTAAAGCCAATACACACTAATGGTCCCTTTCAGTAGTGGGGTTTAGATTTCATAGGGGAGATTAATCCATATTCCAGTGGCCAACATCGGTGGATCTTAGTATCCACTGGCTATTTTACCAAATGGATTGAAGCCATACCCACTAAGAAGGTTGATCACCAGGTAATCATGAAGTTCTTAACTGAGAATATTTTTACCAGATTTGGCTACCCGACCAAGATAGTTATTGATAATGTAGCAGCTTCCAGAGCAAGGGAACTGGTGGACTTGTGTGAATCAATGGTGTAGTGTCCTATCTAGGGTGCTAGACTGGGCTAAATTTATTATTGACCAGGGTTCGTAGACTTAGAGGCGTGTGTCTAAAATATATAGACATAAAGGATCTAATCTAAGCCTATTCTTCTTAATTACAATGCTGTGACTTAATCTAATATTAAACTAGCAATCAAATATTTAACTGAGCATCAAACTATATATCATTATCAGCTAAGATTCAACTCATAACATGTTGTGTATCACTGTATTTAAAGGTTTCAGTCCCCTTACAGAGACACCAGGCATGAAACCCCTGCTTAATGGTACCCAACATCCATGAACATTTTATTACAAGCATGCAAAGTAAAAATCATAAGCATACAGTCTATAACAGTGCTTTACAAAGCATCCCTGGATCGAATCCCTTACAGGATATGATTCACGATCCAGATGATGGTCTATTCAAGCGCATGCATAGACATATAATAGTGCATTCATAAACACAAATATAAACATCAATTAAATCCCTGTGCATATATATATCGGTTTCAAATATCAATCAAATTCTCTGACTGTAAAACGTAATTAAAATAACAATGTAAATGCAATCAAAATGATATCGGTATACCATGTACACAGGGCCCGTCCGCGTTCTTGGTACACCGAGATTGTTATTCCACGATCACAGTATTAAAAAAATGCACGGAGATTATAATGCAGTCTTGTATTAAATCAAATCTCTGTTCTGAAGCGACAAGAAATGTAAACGTAAAACGTAAAAAGGTAAACTAACATATAACCAGGTTCGGCCTTATAATTACATATGGTTCACATCCCTTGAAAAATGGATGTTCATCCATGGGCGGCTATTGCTGCTTTTACAAAAACGCAAAGATGTTCCTATCCTAGCTTAC
>APFE031126084.1:123839-203636 GCA_000404065.3 Pinus taeda | reverse complement strand
ATATGCCACCTTACGTTAAACAATTCTTCAGCAAAGCACGCGTCTTTATTTCATTAAATAACTGACAACTAACCCACTTACTATCATTAAAAGCACATGATTTGGAGTCAGATTATGGTCAGTGGTCTATCTTTGAATGGCGTGCCCGAAGGATTTGCGATTAAATGATTCATGATTCACTTTATGCTCTATCGAAGATCATGCCATCGCAAGGCGTGCTTATCGCAAATCGCCAGATCGCAGAATGTGTCATCGCGGTGATCGCCTTATCGCAGGTCGCAACATCGTGGGTCGTAGGAGTTTGATGTTTGTTAAGTATTTCCATTTCACTTCTGCGATGTGCGATCTTGTGATCGGCATTATCGCAGATCGGCAGATTTTGAGGTTTTTTCTTATCGACATTACTTACTGCGACGCGACGTTAGGCTTGACGTTGGGGGGCCTTGCATACTAATGCAATTTCTTAAATACCTTTACCTTATCATAGGCTTAGGTTAAAATATTCGAAAGATCGCTTTAAGCCTGCGATGGTATCTTTATTTTGAAGAAGGAAAATTTGATTTTTCTCAAAATTAAACTAGGGGTCCCCTATTCATTTAGTATTTTGGGTAGATAGTTAAATGAAAAAGGGGGGGTTGTTTCTGGCCACAACACATTGTAGGACATTTGTATAAAATGGGATCAAATGAAATACTATGATGCTATGTGCCTAAGTTTAAACGAAACCTTATCCTCGCTGAACCTCATGGAGGAGCTACAGGAGGCCATTATGTATGAAAAAAAACAACCCAGAAGATTTTACCTGCTAGGTTGTGGTGGCTGACACAACATAAGGATTCCAAAGCTTATTGTAAGGCATGTGATGCATGTCAGAGAAACAATAGGCCATCACAGAGGGATGAGCTACCCCTAAACCCATAGATGTCATTGTAGCCATTTGAGAAATGGGCAATTGATTTTGTATGACCGATTCAGCCTCCGGGAAAGAAGACAGTTTCGTAGTATATCATCACCGCGATGGAGTATTTGACCAGATGGGCAGAGGCACAACCTGTAAAGGAATGTATAGGGGAAATAGTAGCAAAGTTCCTATTTGAGTATGTGTTGACTAGGTTTGGTTGCCTGAAGATTTTGATGAGTGATCACGGTACATATTTCCTTAATGAAATGATCAACGTGCTCACAGAAGAATTCCAAGTTTATCACCAGAAGAGTACTCCAAATTATCCTCGGGCTAATGGGATGGTTGAATCATTTAATAAGATATTGGAGAATGCATTGATGAAGGTTTTCAATGCACAAAGGAATGATTTGGATGTGCGTGTACCCGTGGTGCTATGGGCTTACAGAACTACTTGTAAGAAGCTGACTAGAAAGATGCCTTTCAAGTTGGTTGATGGCATAGAAGCTGTGAGGTCGATGGAATATATTGTACCTAGTATATGCATAGTGGCATTCACAGGAATGGCAGACTGTGGAGCCCTGGAGGAGTGGGTCACGTAGCTGACAGAACCCGAGGAAGATATATTTTTTGCAAGATTCCATCAGCAAGTTCAGAAGGAACGCGAAAAGGCATGCACAATTTAGTTTTATTATATCACAACAAGTTTGATAAATCTCCAGGAAAATTTCCTATGCATTGGCTAGGGCCATATATCATCAAAGAGATTACCAATGATGGAACAGTTCAGCTGTTGACATTGAATGGAGATCCATTTCGAGGAAAGGTAAATGGAAGCCAATTAAATCCTTACACCAAGGATCCAACCATATGACTATATGATGGGAGCATATTCTTAGTGCTCCAGGCAGCTGCAAGGAGGTGTGGGACTATAAACTACACTGCCCAAGTTATAGAGCTATGTGGAATGAAAGAATATCATAGTATCGCCAGAAGCGTGAAGGGAGTTGTGCTATAGGAGAAGAGATAGTGAAACACAACTAGAAAGTGACCATTACTGTCACTTTTCATGATTGACAGTGAGAAAATGGCTAAGAGGAGTGTTGTGTCGGTAAATCCCCTCTGCAGACAGAGGCGATCCCACTAGCCCGATAGGGGTCTAGCAACAATCACACACGCTGCACGCAAGTTCCTAATTGCATAATTTAAAGGTTGATCAGAAAGATCTACCTGGAATCCAACGCTATTTGTCGTGGAAGAAACGCCGCTCCTGTCCTTTAGCTTTGGTCGGTCACTATCCTTACGCTCCACGTATGGACACTTGCACAAACAAAGAACAATCCGACACAAGCGTAAAATCCAGTATCATGCAATTATATATCAGTCAAGCAAGATATAACTCAAATATCATCAGAAGAATATGTGAGTGGAACCATAATGACAGTCGTTTATTATTCAATAAAAGAAGAGAAGAATTACAACCAAATAGGCTTGACGTTGAAATCTCCTCCAACTGGATCAGCAGCTAAACATGCCTTGCAAAGTCACTTCCTCTCTCAACATTCTGGCAGCATAACTTCTCTCTCAGCTCTTACTATCAATCTAGCATAATCTTATCTCACCTTAGCTCTTGTAAAAACTCCAAAAACTCAAAAACTAGCTGGTTCAATGCAGGGTGACAGTTATTTATAGATTGAAGAGGAGGAAGTATTCATTGTATACGGACACTTACTGAAGATTTGGCATTGTCCCAGAATAGCCTTTGGACTGAGTTTTCATGGATGAAAAAGACGACACTCGATCACTTCCATGGGATTTTTCCCCAGAGAATTGCATGAGTAATGGAGGAAAAAAACACTTCAGTGCGCGTTGGCCAAAAATCATGACCAATTTTGGGTGGCGCGGGCTTTGTTCTGTGACAACGCGTCCATGGGCACACCCTCTTTGGAGGAACTGAGCCATTGGCGCGGGTTAGACACTGTGGACCCGCGCTAATGAAAAAAGGGCATTTTTAGGGCTAATCTTCAAAAGGTGTCTTCAGGGATATTGAAGTTCATACTTAGGAGAATCCAATGCAAGTGTTTTCAAGTTGTGTCACTGGTCACAGGTCCATAAATGTGTCCTCCAGTGTGCGAAAGCAGGGGTAACAAGGACGGTGACCAACGGTGACAAATTACTGCGTAACAAATGCCCCCTAAAGCATGAGCCTCGAGAGAGAGAGAGGTGAAGTGCTTTACAAGATCATATCTAGCTGCCGCCAAGAATCTGCATGGAGAGATATAGTATGATAGTTCAAATACATGATATATGTGGTATGGACGCAGCCATCCATTGACAGAGTACATAACAATCAAGATCCATAGTATGGACACAGCCATCTAGTTAGGATCGATAAATAGACTTAGGTATGGTCGTAGCCATCCAGTGGAAGAGTCATGTATCAAAATCACGCATGGATTACCACAGACACAATCTAGGGTCTTGCGCTCCACCTCGACCCGAACAAAAGTACAAGTTCAAGCATGCGAAAATGTAAGCTGAAGTCGAACACGCATGAACATCGTCTGATTACCAGCCAATAATGAAAGTTGTTAACAGGTGCGAGAGGTGCCACCAGTAATGACAATGGTCCTCAAGGTACTATAGGTACAATCTACGGTGTGTGAATGAATGAGCCGATGTCGAACACCCGCAGAGTCATTCGATCGGAGGCCAATGACGAAAACCTCGCGTCGAATACGAAGAACCTGCCGTTGAGGCATGCAGGCTCTAAGGTACCAGAAGGGAGTCTCTAGGTCACTTTCCTGGATAATGAGCTGAAGTCGACAGGAAATGATCTTTGTCGAAGGTGGGCCATAATATTTCCCACATCATCGACACGAGACGGGAAGAGACAATGTTGTGAAGTAAGATTTATGAACTATCAAGCGGAGGCGGTTTCTTTCAGAGGTCAACTTCTCTTTGAACATATCAGCGGCACGACAGTGGAGTTGGCAGTATTTGACATCAATGGATCAGAGGTCATGATGACGTGGAAATGAGCAAATGAGAGGTCAAATAGGATCACTCGAACCCATGGAGGCAAGTGAAAACGAAATGAGATATCCCCACCCTAACACGAAAGCAGAAAAGTGCCATGTTCAAGAGCGACATACTGCTGACACGACTGTAATTACGGTTCCAAAATTTTCTTTTTCCCCCGCCATTTCTGGTGAGTACCCTGATTATTTTTAACAAGCTTGATGGGGATAGCATATGCTTGTGGTGTAAGTTCGACCTTCGGTCGAATCCAACCTAGTAAAGGCTTAACGAGCCCTAGGGAGGAGAAGCTCAAGTTTCGTCATAATGACGAGTCCAATGTCGTCAGGGTTTAACGAGTCCGACATAGGTAAAACTTGGAGTATTTTTCATGTTTAGAGAGTTTGAAAAAGACACGGAAAAGAAAACTCCAGAGGTCCTTTTTCGTAGAGTTGTGTCTCTCGGGTCCGAAAAAGTGTAAAATGATACCCGAAAGAACCGCCCGATCAAAGCGACCGAGGAGTACTTTTCCTGAACAGTGATTTCGACCTGAAAAAATAGAAAAGGGATCAAAATCACGTCGTTTCATAACCACTAACGAGTTTGAAACGACAAAAACCCGGTAATCTTTTTATATTTTAACAGTTGATAAAAGAACTTAAAACAACCGCCCCTTAGTAACCGTTTAACGAGCCAAGAGGAGCAACTCGGCGATCTTTTCCGCTTTAAAAGGTCAGAAAAGAGCTAAAAGAAGACCTCCATTTTTATTCTCTTTAGCGAGTAGAAAAGGAAAAAATACTTGGCAATCTCTTTATATTTTACGAGTCAGAAAAGAGCTTAAAGGTGACTCGGGTATGGGTTCATTTTTACACAAGCTTGAACCGTAGAGAACTCTGCTTGGATTTGGTTTCATGTTTACACAAGCTTGAAGCGAAAAACTATGCTTGTTATAAGTTCACATGCCCCCAACGTAATGACACAAAACGAGGTACATGCCCCCCAAGCTTCATTGCATTCAACAAAGTGAATGGAATGAAGGTTCACTTTCGAGATCTTGGAAAGACTCGACTTGGATTTTACGAGATCTTAATCAAAAGACTTGACTTGGAAAGGGAGTTATTTCATTTTTTAATGAAGTTGGCACAGTAAAAGAACTATCCTCATAACCCTTGTTTCATTTTTTTTAAACGAGCTTGACACAAGACAAGGAACTATGCTCGGACCAGACCTAATTTCACTTTTTAGGGAGCTTGACATAGGAAAGTGAACTATGCTCCGACCAGTCCTAATTTCATTTTTTAAGGAGCTTGACATAGGAAACTAACTATGCTCCGAGCACTCCTAAGTTCATTTTTTAGGGAGCTTGACACAGGAAAATGAACTATGCTCCGACCAATCATGTGTCATTTTTTAACGAGGTTGCCACAAGATCAAAACTATCCTCGGACACCCTATTTCATTTTTTAACGAGGTTGAGACAAGAATAAACTATCCTCATGGTAGCCTGTTTCATTTTTTAACGAGGTTGATACAGGAAAAAACTATCCTCGCAACAGCCTGTTTCATTTTTTAACGAGGTTGATACAGGAAAAAACTATCCTCACAGTAACCTGTTTCATTTTTTAACGAGGTTGATACAGGAAAAACTATCCTCGCAGTAGCCTGTTTCATTTTTTAACGAGGTTGATACAGGAAAAACTATCCTCGCAGTAGCCTGTTTCATTTTTTAACGAGGTTGATACAGGAAAAACTATCCTCGTCCCGAACTTCATCATAATGAACAGGAAGGTGGGGCTTCCAAGAGTGGCACTCCCAATGGGAGGTCAATGTCTTGGAAATCGGGACCCAATGCCCCCAAAACACTATACACGATGGCGGCATGGCTGGATATAGGCATGGGGGAGGTAGCCACATAGTTGACCTGCGCTAGGGCAGAGACAACCGGTGGATGACAACCAGGAGGGGGTGACAACTGCGCAGGAGGCATCGGGGGACTAACGAATGACAATTGATCGATAGTCACAATCCTTCCATCGTGTGGAAAGCAAACCACCCGGAAAAGCGAAGAGACGACTACCCCCATAGCATAAACATAGTCACGACCAAGCAGAAGACTGAAGCCTAAAGCTCCTTGAGTAACCAACACGTCTGTATAGACGGTTTTACCTCCCAAAGTAATAGGGAACTTCGGGAGGACTCCTATAGATGGACATGCTCCTCCGTCGAAAGCCAACAGATTCTCCGTGACCGGCCTAAGTGGCGGGGAACCGAGAGCTTGCCAAGTAGTATACGGCATGAGACTGACCGACGCGCCTTCATCCATAACGGTGCCTGGTAGGGCCGTGTCATAGGCATGTACAGTAATCTGGAAAGGTACATGGGATGGAAGGCGGTAAGAGGTCAGGTGACTCCAATCAAAGGAGATAGCTGAATTGCTTGGTGGGGGAATCATATGATTGCCCCCATGCTCGAACGGAGCTGGAGAAGGACCCTCTGATTCAATAAGGATAAGAGGATCGTCGTCAGACTCAGGAGAATCTGACGAAACATGAAGAACCTGTTTATGACTGTCGTCTAGAACAGGTTGGTCAACCGGTGATAAACTCGAACTGACATGATCGCCGACCAATGGTTGATCGGGAATAGGCTGGGTGGAGCCAGGTGCAGGAAGAGGAGACTGAACAAGAGAGGTATGTAAACCATCCTTTTGGTCAGTAGAAGGACAATCTGCAGGTGCAGAAAGACGCTGATATCCAGCGGGGAGTTGGGGTGGGGGAACTGCAAGACTTTCCAACACAGAGGAGGCTTTTTCCATGAGTGGACAAAGGTGAAGGAAATGATTGCCTTCACAAAGTTTGCAAGGGAATCGAATCTTCCCTTTGCCTTTAGTATTCCCAACTACGGAGGTATCATCGCCGTGAG
The DNA here is from genome assembly GCA_000404065.3 of Pinus taeda. Lineage (NCBI taxonomy): Eukaryota > Viridiplantae > Streptophyta > Pinopsida > Pinales > Pinaceae > Pinus > Pinus taeda. The sequence goes on along the minus strand of APFE031126084.1, from coordinate 196,795 downwards.
CGTCAGTGGACGATGAGGGACGAGCTGGATCGCGAGACCATATTCTTAAGATCCTGGGAATACCAGGACAATCACGAAGAAGATGGTTTTCCTTGCATAATCTGCAAGGAAACTTGACCTTGGGCGGAGGAGTGGGAAGGAGTCCGTCTTCCGTTGTCCGTGGTGGAACAACAGTTGTGCTTGTAGTCGTTTTTGTGTTTGTGACCGTTCCCTTGTTTGACTTCTTCTTCCTTGTCTTCTTCTTCTTCTTGTTAACCACCTGGGTACTTTCACCAGGCAAAGAAGGAGACATTGAAGTAGGTGTCAAAGGGGTGGGGTCCACCTTCAGTTCAACAGGATGTTGAGTAGGCGGAGGGACTGATGTAGTATCAGCCGACACAGTAGGGACCACAGAGTTTGAAAATAGCCAAACTGGTAACCCGAAAGTTAACCCTGGAAGGGTTAGTGTTGCCATATAAAGGGCACCAGCATTTCCAGGAGAAGGGAAACAACCAACATCCCCATCAGGTGGGGAACTTAGGTTGATGAATCCCAGAAAGTTTGCCATATTAAGACGAAATCCTACTCAAGCTAGCGTACACAAGATCTAACTGGGTAATGTGATCTTGGCCAGATAAATTTTTAAGACACTTGACTTGACCTTTTCATCTTTAAAGAGTCGAGAAAAGGACGAAAAGCTGACTCTAGTCTCCTTCGATGTTTGAATTAGCACGAAGTAAGTGACAAGCCTGCTCACTTACACCTTTCTGTTTAGACAGCTCTGAAAAGGATCAAAAAGCTGACTACTCTTGAAATCAGGTAAAAGGGTTTTGCCAAACAATCCGTTAAAACTGCTTATACACCTTAGCCGATCAGAAGATCACCAAGACTTCCCCGTAACTGTAGTCAATCTTCCCGAAATGCTCGATGTTTCAGTGTGCAGTACGTGTGTAGGTGCGGCAGACTCGCTTCTATGATCAAAGGTTGCAAGCCTAATAGGGGTCTCGCCAATTTATACTCGATGTCGAGGAGCACAGTCCGTACTGGCACCTTATCGTTTCCACTGTGAGGAATCACCCAACACTCAACGCATAAACTACCAGCCTTAACGACGCCGGAACCACTGTCTCTAGCCTAGACCTCTAGAATGTGAGCGTTAAGTTTCAATGCGTTGTTAGGTTGATTGAATTAATTTTATTGTTCATCTTTGATTAAGTCTCAGTTTCTAGTCTTAGCGTATGTAATCTCTCGAAATGTCCTAAATGCAACTATATGCGAAAATTGTATTCGTTTCGTTTTGATGAATTCTAACTACATAAGAGTTAAGAGGTTTACACAAACAAAACGATCCCAAAAATCCTAATGCATCTAATAACAAGAAAGGAAAAATCTTTTCATTTTCTTTTAAAAGCAAAAAATTAACATAACATGCTAATTGACGAAAAGCAAAAAATCTTTTTTCTTTTCTCTGAAAAATAGAATAATTCACTTAATGGATTTCAAGAGATATTCACAACTAGATAATTCATTCCAAAGAATCTATAGCCAGATCTGAAACATGAACAATCACCCAGCAAAGCAAAGAAAAACCAAGATCTTCAAAGAACTATGTAAGCTAAGTCACAATGAAGTCAGGTAAAAACAAAAAGCGAGATACTTGCAGTATGAAATGTAAAACTCATATAACCACCAGAAGAATATGGAAATCAATCAATAAAATGACCGGATCTGTAAATCATCAATCCAACAGAAGGCTCGATAACACAAAACCACAAAGGCCAAGATGTAAAATCGATGGACAAAGGCGAACAACTGAAGGATGGGAAAAACCACCAGCCAAATATCAATCCAACAGAGTTCCAGGAGGTATAAAAAGAGCAGAATGACACAGACCCAAGCTTAAGAGACTGGCAAACAAGCTTATTAAAAAACTTAACCAATGCGGCGCGACTGTAAATCTGCAACTCACGCTAAACAGAGATTGGCGCGAGTTGTCTGAGAGCAACACGCGCCAACCAGAACGAATGTGCAAAGAAAAAAAGCGCTAGCGGAGTTTGCCAAGAAAAAAGACAGAACGAATGGTCTCAGGCTTGGCTTCTAGTATCTAGACAGAGCCAACAAGTAAAAAAAATAGCAAGAACTCTAACCAAGAAAATTATTCAGACAAATAAATGAGAGAAAAACGACATGCGAAGCAAGATTGAGATTGTCCAGTTTGTAAACCAACCCGGAGATCGACTGAAGTGGCGTTGATCTACTTCACTTCTGCATAGCAGAAGTGTTTCGAAGGCTACCTGGCCGCTCTTCAGACTCCGTCCACAATTTACAAATCAAACAATACGAACACAATCAACAACCAAATCCCCAGCGGAGTCGCCAAATTGTTGTGTCGGTAAATCCCCTCTGCGGACAGAGGCGATCCCACTAGCCCGATAGGGGTCTAGCAACAATCACACACGCTGCACGCAAGTTCCTAATTGCATAATTTAAAGGTTGATCAGAAAGATATACCTGGAATCCAACGCTATTTGTCGTGGAAGAAACGCCACTCCTGTCCTTTAGCTTTGGTCGGTCACTATCCTTACGCTCCACGTATGGACACCTGCACAAACAAAGAACAATCCGACACAAGCGTAAAATCCAGTATCATGCAATTATATATCAGTCAAGCAGGATATAACTCAAATATCATCAGAAGAATATGTGAGTGGAACCATAATGACAGTCGTTCATTATTCAATAAAAGAAGAGAAGAATTACAACCAAATAGGCTTGACGTTGAAATCTCCTCCAACTGGGTCAGCAGCTAAACATGCCTTGCAAAGTGACTTCCTCTCTCAATACTTCGGCAACATAACTCCTCTATAGCTCTCAATTCTTACTATCAATCTAGCATAATCTTAGCTCTCTTAGCTCTCTCCAAAACTAGTTGATTCAATGCAGGGTGACAATTATTTATAGATGGAGGAGGAGGACATATTCATTATATCCAGACATCTACTGAAGATTTGGCATTGTCCCAGAATAGCCTTTGAATTGGGTTTTCATGGATGAAAAAGACGACACTCGACCATTTCCATGGGATTTTTCCCCAGAGAACTGCATGAGCAATGGAGGAAAAAACACTTCAATGCGCGTTGGCCAAAAATCATGACCAGTTTTGGGTGGCGCGGGCTTTGTTCTGTGACAGAGCGTCCATGGGCGCGCCCTCTTTGAAGGAACTGAGCCATTGGCGCGGGTTAGACACTGTGGACCCGCGCTAATGGAAAAAGGGCATTTTTTAGGGCTAATATTCAAAGGGTGTCTTCAGGGATTTGGAAGTTCATACTTAGGAGACTCGAATGCAAGTGTTTTTAAGTAGTGTCACTGGTCACAGGTCCGTAAATGTGTCCTCCAGTGTGCGAAAGCGGGGGTAACAAGGACGGTGACCAACGGTGACAAATTACTGTGTAACACCTTCCAAACTTATAATTTAATTTATTCTTCAGATGTTTGTCATTTAATCTGTATGTGAGAACCATAGAATAATAAGAAGGAACACAAAATAGACAGTCACACCAAGGAACACAAGATGTAAGGTGGAAACCCAATGTGGGTGAAAAACATGTGCTGCAATATGTCTCTATCTTCTTTCAATTAGAAACTTCTTCTTACAATGATTTTGTACTGGTGCAGTCTTTTACCAGTACGCACGCTGCAACCTGCAGAGAGCTACAACCCTCTGTCGTTTTCTAGCATCTTCTGGAAGGGAGCTACAACCCCCTTAGCTCTTGTACTAGCTGAAACACTAGTACGTAGGTGCTAACCTGTAGAAGGCTACTACCTTCTCTTTCCTTCCAGGGACCACGTCTCATCAATTTTAAAACTGGATCCAAAACATCAAGTACATGTGCATCACCCAATGTCCTTTAAAACAAAAAACTTCTCAGAATGCAATAACGAGAAAATAACACCAGTAACCAGACACCAATTTAAACCTATATCTCTGTAGAAATAGATAAAAGACAACTAAAATATATTTTACGAAACGTCCACAACTTCACCGAAGGAAACCTGCGGATATCCGCACTTTTGCCATGATGAGTTTGTTCAACTCTACACCTGCACTGTCTACTGTTCAGCGCACCTCTGCACCTGCTCTGCCAATTCAACTGCGCACTTCCGCACCTGCTTTTTCTCTGGTTCTGTACACCTTCGCACCTGCTTCTTCTCTGGTGCTGCGCACCTCCGCACTGCACCTTTGCCACTCCTACACACCTCCAGATTTAGATAGTTTATCAGTTCTCAAACATACCCCAGACTGTCGAAATCACAGATCCGTTCATGTATCAAGGGGATCCCAACTCTTCAGTAGATCTGACTTATAATGCTCTGGTTTCTCCTTGATTCAAATTCAACTATGTCTCACGAACCGATTATCAGAAATTCAGATCTTGCACTTCTTAAGATTTTCAACACTCTTGTATTTAGCCAAATGATCTCCTTTCCTTTTTATAGGCTAGGCCTCACTCAAAACCATGGACCAAAACCATTGAGAAACAATACCACGGACCCAATACTTGGGTTCAACTCTTTTGGATGCAATACCATGGACCAAAACTATAGGATCAAAAACAGTCGGACTAATACCATGAACCAACCATAAGATTTCCCATGTGCGCGTGCTTTTCTCTGCATGAAAGTGCGTGAACTTTTCTCTGCAAACTTTTCTCTGCATGAAAGTGCGTGAACTTTTCTCTGCATGAAAGTCCGTGAATTTTAGGTTCACACCTTTTGTGCGGGAGACCTGCGAACATATCTGCACCTTTTCAACAGTTCTCCTACACAACTTGCCAATGACCGCATCTTTTGATCTGTGCACCTGCAGAACTAGAAAATAACTTTGCTGCACTATAATTTATCATCTGAGATGAGTGGGTTGCCATCAATTACAACATATGTATCATTTTATAATGCCAACAATCTCCCCCTTTGGACTTGATTGCAGCAACAACCAATCACTCTCCCCCTTTGACATCAAGGGAAATGGGCGGACTGCCATACTCCCCTTGAGTACCTGCTGAGAACTCTGAACAAGCCCCCCCTTTGTATATGCTCTATGTTGTAATGTTGTCTGGAAAAATATGTTCTACAAGAAACAACATGACTCCATACATTATAAGTAACCTTACTATCATCAAGACTCATACATACATCCATCTCCCATCCAAGTGGGAATACACAAGATAGACAAAAATCATTCATCCCAGGCATAGTGGGAAACCAAAATAGGTCGTTACATCACCTTGATATGAAAATAAGTACATGACATAGAGACAAGAACAACTATCAGCAGAATCAACCTTCAGACCTGCACACATTGATCTACTCCACTAGAAAACTCTTGAGAAATCAAACCAAGGGCTTCTAAGATAATGCTAACAATGCATCATTAGAAGAATATATGCTCCCCCTGAACCTATGCCATATGATCTCTGATAGACCCATTCGACCCACATAGACTGGCAAATTTACGTGTATCCACCTGTGTACAAAAGACAAGATTCAACAACAAGATGATGCATCAACAACCCCCAACTTCTGTCTGAGGTATTCAAATGTCTCCCTGGGCAATGGTTTGGTGAGTATATCAGCAACTTGTTCCTTGGAGGGAACATACTCCAATTTGACCTTTGTTCCAGCACTTGTTCCCGGAGAAAAAGATACTTGTTGGTATGTGCTGGGTTTTGAATGCATGACTGGGTTCTTGAAATGCGAATTGCTTGTATCCCATAGATGGATATAGGTGGAGTACAAGTGATTTGAAAATTGCAAAGTTGCATTATCCAGGAGTTATGTGCAAGAAGATGAACAACCACATATTTTTTCAGTTGTGAAAAAGCATCGACTCTGGTCTCTGCGAACCAAGATACTAATCTGGAACCCATGAAGAATGCACCACCACAGTGCTTTTCTGTCATCCACGCTTCCAGCCAATCTGCACTGTATAGCTGAAGAGTGAGATCTGTATCTCTAGGATACCATAGACCATAGTTTTGAGTTCCTTGAAGATACTTGAAAATTCTCTTTACTACCTGAAGATGAGTTTCCTTTGGATTTGCCTGAAATCTTCCAACTATATGCACTACATGCATGATGTATGGTCGGGTTCCTGTTAGATAGAGAAGACTACCAATCATAGATCTATAGGTTGGTTGATGCACTGCTGCCGAGTCATCATTTGCGCTGAGGCTGCATCCTATCACCATCGGGGTACATATAGGTTTCGAATCCTCCATCCCATATTTCTTCAAGATCTACTTGAGGTACTTGGTTTGAGATAAAAAGATACCGCCTTCATTTTGTTGGATTTGTAAACCAAGAAAATATCTCAGCTCTCCAATCAAGGACATTTCAAACTCTTTCTGCATCACCAAGGCAAAATTTTGACTCATAGCTTCTTCATTGCTTCCAAATATGATATCATAAACATACACAACAAGTATTAGCAATCTGTCATTTTTAATTTTTATATAAAGATTGCTATCTGCTGATGCTTTTGAAAAACCTAGTTGATGAAGGTATTTGTCCGGATGATAGTACCAAGCCCTTGGAGCCTGTTTAAGACCATAGAGAGCCTTCCTAAGTCTCTAGACAAGTTTTGGATCATTTCCAAGAATGAATCCATCTGGTTGCTCAATGTACACTTCTTCTTCAAAGTCTCCATTCAGAAAGGAAGATTTCACATCCATTTGAAATACTTTGAATTTTTGAAAGCTAGAGAGAGCAAGGAACATTCTGATGGCCTCAAGTCTAGCAACAGGAGCAAAAGTTTCTTCAAAGTCTATTCCTTCTTGTTGAGCATACCCTTTAAAAACAAGTCTGGCCTTATTTCTAACAACTTCCCCTTTTTCATTCAACTTGTTTTTGAATATCCATTTTGTCCCTATGACATTCTTATCTTTTGGTCTAGGAACCAACTCCCAAGTGTTGTTCTTTTTAATCTGCTCAAGTTCATCATCCATTGCCTTGACCCAGCATTCATCTTTGCATGCCTCTTTTAAATTTTGTGGCTCAGTGGAGGAGAGTAATGCCAAATAGCTTGAAGCTTCTGCTATTGTTCTTCTTGTTTGTATACCAGCCTCTTTCTTCCCCAAAATCTGAGATTCTAGATGATTCTTCTGAACGTACCAAGATGGAGTCTTTTCTTCTATCCTTATATGTTCTTCTGGAGCCTCATAGGTCTCTTTTTCTTCATCATGAATCTGATTTGATGTTGATGGATAGTCTTCTTCATCTTCAAAATCTTCAAATCTTACCTGCCTATGAGTGTTTTCATCTTCATCAACCACTACATCAATACTTTCAATAATTCTTCCAAGCCTTTTACTGTAACACTTGTATTGTTTGCTGTGGGGAGAGTAACCGAGAAGAATGCCTTCATCTGCTCTAGGTTCAAACTTGCCAAGATTTTCATCAGTATTTTTGATGTAGCATTTACTCCCAAAAATTTTGAAATATTTAACCGAAGGAGTGTCACCATACCATAGTTCGTGAGGAGTCTAAGTGTTGTTCACCCGGACATTTTTCTTGTTGAGAATAACAACTGCAGCAAATGCAGCTTCGCCCCAGAATGTTGCATGTGTTCCAAACTCATCCAACATAGCACGAGCCATTTGTTGAACTGTTCTATTCATTCTTTCCACTACTCCATTTTGCTGAGGAGTCCTTGCAGTAGAGAATTCTCTTCTTATTCTATGTTCTTCACAAAAATCAAAAAATTCATTTGAGGTAAACTCCCCACCTCTATCAGACCTGAGGCATTTAATTTTGTGATCTTATTCATTTTCAACCAAGGCTTTGAAAGATTTGAATTTTTCAAAGGCTTCGTCTTTGTGCTTCATAAGTCCTATCCAATACATCCTAGAAAAGTCGTCAATGAATAATATAAAGTATTCTTCTCCCCGAGGTGACCTTTTCCTAGATGGACCACATACATCAGTATGGACAAGTTCAAGTGGCCTGCTAGTTGATCCTTCCTTCTCAAGGAAGTTAGTTTTGGTTTGCTTACCAAACTGACATGATTTGCATATTATATTGTTTGGAATTCTGATGTCTAGAAGACCACGAACTGCCTGGTATTTGCATGATTTCCTTATTTGAGAGAAGATTAGGTGCCCCAATCTCCGGTGCCATAGCCAGTGTTCATCATTCTTGCTTAGATAGCATTGATGTTGTCCTTCTTTGAATATGTATAAATTATTTGGAGTTCTTATGCCTTTGATCACCGTTTCTCCTGTATCAAGATCACGAACACTACATCCATTTGATCGAAATATTACCTCAGTTCCTTAATCGCACATATGACTGACACTCAATAGATTATGCTTTAAGCCATCAACATACATAACATTTCCAGCTTTGACCTTTTCTTTCAACAGAACAGAACCTTTACCTTTTATGAGTGCAGGGGTGTCATTTCCAAATGAGACCTTCTTCTCCTTTTCTAAGGCACTATATGACTGAAGTTTTTCCTTATCACCCGTCACATGTTTTGAACATCCACTGTCGATGTACCATTGATTTTCTTGGCCTTCCGCATATAAGGCTATACCACATCTTTTTGGTTGCAGTTCTTTCATTCTCCATGTTTTGGCACTTGAGGCTTGTTCCGTCTGACTTGTTTTCCGAAACCTACTCCTGCATTCAGAATCTTCATGACCGAAGTTGTTACAAATAGAACATTCAATTTCGTTTTCAAGAGCAGAAAAGTTATTGTAGGTTTTTCTCATGATCCCAGTCATACTTATTTGTTTTTGAGCTTCTCTAGTCATGATTGTCTTATAGGTAAAACATTGAGTTGCTTTGTGACCAAAGTTATGACAAGAGAAGCATTGGCCATTGAATAAACTCCTGCGATTATCGAATCTACCAACCAAACGATTGTAGTTTCTACTGTCATCCATTCTTGAGGCAGATTGAGAAGATTTTACCTTGTCCTGAGGATGAACCAAACTAGTTGGTTCGAAACACGTCAACAAAGGTCTTTCTATTTGTGATTTACGCCGAAGCTCTTATTATAACTAAAGATTTTACCTGTGGCTGATTGTAGCTTTTGTTCATCCTTAAGGTGGATTGCCCCTGATTTACTTGGTAGTCTTTGTTCATTCTTGAGGTAAATTGTCCCTGATTTACCTGGTGATCTCCATTGGGCCTTTGCTCACTCCTCCTTGCTGCATCAAGATAACTTTTGGAGGTGGATGGTTTCTGCGCTTGAGATGTTTCTTCATTATATCCTAGACCTGTTTTGATTAGGAGAGAATGCTGCACATTGATAATCTCATCTAGATTTTCATATCCTTTAACAAATCTAAGATTAAGAGCTTTTATTTTCTCAATCTCTTTTCTAAGTCCCACAATTTCACATTCTAACTTTTCATGATGTTTTTTTCCTTTCAGCCAGTTTAAATTGCAGAGTATCAATAATCATATTTTTCTCTTCTAAACAAATTTTGAGTTTCGAAATCTCTTCATAAAGACCTTCTTCATCTATAGCATCGATGAAATCATCATCTTCAAAACCCATTAAAACTCTATAATTATTACCTCGTTCATCTTCATCACTATTTGAGAGTCCATCACTGTCTTCATGAGTGTAGTAGCTTTTCTTACTTACATTTTGTTTCTTGTTCCATCTAACAGGTTCCTTACCTTTGTCAAGCTTGTCTTTATGAGGACACTTGGCAGCATAGTGATCGACTCTTCCACAAGCAAAGCGTTTGAAGGGTAACTTACCTCTGAATCTTCCAACACCCCGTTGAAGGTTCTTGACAAAATTTGATTCTTCCTCTTCTTCTGCCATATGTCCTGACTCATAGTAATCTCCTTTGCCTAAAGCCTTGAATGTAGCTTCTCTCCTGTGTGAAGGTCCTCCTTTCCTCATTTCGTAAGTGGTTAGAAGTCCGTGTAGCTGTGACATGGTAATTTTCTGTAGATTCTCCTTTTCTTCTATTGCAGAAACTTTTGATTCAAACTTAGGAGACAAAGATCTTAGAACCTTTTCAACCGCAACAACCTCTTTTATTTCTTCACCCAAGTTTTTCATACAATTAACAATCTCATCTATTCGTAGGAAATAGTTAGCCGCACTTTCATCATTGTACATTCTGGGATTTTCATACTGAATTCTGAGGGTTTGAACTTTTGCTCGTTTTACCTGTTCATCTCCTTCATAGCTCAAAACAGTCTTGTCCCATATTTCTTTTGCAGTTTTATACTGGATAACCTTGATGAATTCTGATTGAGATAGACACCCTAATAGAGTATTGATAGCCTTTGTATTTGTTTCAAATTGCTTCTTCTCAGTCGGACTGTGGGAGTTGCTGATGGAAAAGTGTACCCTATATCTATGATATCCCAGACTTCTATACCAAGAGAATGAAGATAGGCAATGACTCTTACCTTCCAATAGACGAAATTGGTCCCATCAAAAATTGGTGGTCTGACCGATGCTTCTCTCTCTTAGTTGCTCATGATGATAGATCCTCCTTCAAGTGATCAAGCTTCTTCTGAAGGACCGGCTTTAATACCAATTGTTGAAAATAATACTGAGAGGGGGGGGGGGTGCATCAGTATTATCAAACTCTTTTCAATTTATACAAATATTTTCAGATCTAACTATTGAAACTTGCATATGCCTTCCAACCTTATAATTTAATTTATTCTTCAGATGTTTGTCATTTAATCTGTATGTGAGAACCATAAAATAATGAGTAGGAACACAAAATAGACAATCACACCAAGGAACAAAATATGTAAGGTGGAAACCCAATGTGGGTGAAAACCACCTACTGCAAAATGTATCTATCTTCTTTCAATTAGAAACTTCTTCTTACAATGATTTTGTACTGGTGCAATCTTTTACTAGTACGCAGGCTGCAACTTGCAGAGAGCCCCAACCCTCTCTCGTTTTCCAGCTTCTTCTGGAAGGGAGCTACAACCCCCTTAGCTCTTGTACTAGCTGAAATACTAGTACGTAGGTGCTGACCTACAGAAGGCTACGACCTTCTCTTTCCTTCCAGGGACCACATTTCATCAATTTTCAAATTGGATCCAAAACATCAAGTACATGTGCATCACCCAATCTCCTTTAAAACAAAAAACTTCTTAGAATGCAGTAAATAGAAAATAACACCAGTAACTAGACACCAATTTAAACCTAGATCTCTGCAGAAACAGATAAAAGATAGCTAAAATATATTTTAAGAAAGGTTCGCAACTTCACCGAAGGAAACCTGCGGATATCTACACTTCTGTCGTGACAAGTCTGCGCAACTCTGCACCTGTACTATCTACTGTTCAGCGCACCTCCGCACCTGCTGCGCCGATTCAACTACGCACCTCCACACCTGCTTCTTCTCTAGTTCTGTGCACCTTTGCACTTGCTTCTTCTCTGGTGCTACGCACATCCGCACTGCGCCATTGCTGCTCCTGTGCACCTCTGGATTTAGATAGTTTATCCGTTCTCAAACATACCCCAGTCTATCGAAATCACAGATTCGTTCATGCGTCAAGGGGATCCCAACTCTTCAGTAGATCTAACTTATAATGCTCCGGTTTCTCCTTGATTCAAATTCAACTATGTCTCACGAACCGATTATCAGAAATTCAGATCTTGCACTTCTTAAGATTTTCAACACTCTTGTATTTAGCAAAATGATCCCCTTTCCTTTTTATAGGCTAGGCCTCACTCAAAACCATGGACCAAAACCATTGAGAAACAATACCACGGACCCAATACTTGGGTTCAACTCTTTTGGATGCAATACCATGGACCAAAACCATAGGATAAAAAATTGTCGGACTAATACCATGAACCAACCATAAGATTTCCCATGTGCGTTCCCTTTTCTCTGCATGAAAGTGCGTGAACTTTTCTCTGCATGAAATTGCGTGAACTTTTCTCTGCATGAAAGTCCGTGAATTTTAAGTTCGCACCTTTTGTGTGGGAGACCTCTGAAAATATCCGCACCTTTTCAATGATTCTCCTGTGCAACGTGCCGATGACCGCATCTTTTGATCCGTGCACCTGCGGAACCAGAAAATAACTTTGCTGCACTATAATTTATCATCTGAGATGAGTGGGTTTCCATCAAGTACAACATATGTATCATATCATAATGCCAACACCTAGTCCTTATCTAGAAGGGTTCGACTATCCCCAAATACCTAATCCAAAAATGTTGGATCTTCATTTCCATATAGGGCCTTGAAAGTTTTCATTCCAATTGACATGTGGTATGTGGTGCTATAATAAATCTCTCCCATGTGTAACCACTTTAACCATGCCTTTTTTTGGTCAGATACACAGTTCCTAAGATATCCCTCTAGCCATTTGTTAAGTATCTTAGTTTTTCCATTAGTCTATATGTGGTATATAGTACCATGCATTAGCTACATCCCAACTAGCCTAAAATACTCTTGCGAGAATCCTCCCATGAACATGTTTTCCCTATCACTCACAATGTTCTTTGGCATCACATGCAATAAGAATACCTCTCTAAAGGACAATTGTGTCACTTATGTTGTTGAATATTTAGAAGGTATGGTGAAGAAGTGTGCAATCTTCGTGGGCTTGTCCACCACCACATAAATGCAGCCATTAACACGCACTTAGGGAAATCCTGTGATGAAATCCATGGAAAATACTTTCCCATTTTTGCTACAAGATGGGAAGTGATTGAAGCAATCATGTTGGATGAGTATGATTTACCTTCTTTTGTTGGTATACATTGCATTCTCTGACAAAATTTACCACATTTTTATTCATTTCCTTCCATGTGAACCTTTCCTTGATCTTTCTATAGGTCTTTAAGTACATAGAGTGCCTTGCTAGAGGTGAGTTGTGTGCTTCCTGCATGATCTTTTCCTTGAGTTGAGACTTCGATACTAGGTATATACAATATTTGTAGTAAATAATGTCATCAATGACATGGTACATATGATCCTAGATTAGGCCATTGAGGATATGACAAGAAAATGTTTTTTTAGAGTAATCCATTAGTAGGAGGGATTTCCCATCACCCACAATCTCCATGAGAGACTATGGATGGAATTATGGAAAGGGAATCTATTACCACATTATTCTTTCCCTTCACATACTCAATCTTGAAATCATATTCATATAGTTTTTTGATCCACGTTTTCTTCCTCTCACTCAACTCCTTCTACTCCATGAGGAACTGCAAGTTGTTATGACCAATTTTCACTTTAAACATGTTTCCCACTAAGTACTATCTAAATTTGGCTAGTGGATGTATAATGGACATCATCTGTTTATCATATATGGAGCAATTTTTCTCATAATCCTTGCGTTTACGACTCTCAAACACAATGGGATAATGATTCTGGATTAAAACTACTCATATTCCCATCCCTGAAGCATCACACTCAAGTATGAATGGATTAATGAAGTTTGGTAGTGCTATACTAGGACATGAAAAAATTATTTATGTCATTCTCTCAAAGGTTTCACATGCCTCATTAGACCAATTGAAAGCTCCCTTCTTCGTGAAGTCTGTAAGGGGTGTTGTCAGCCATGATAACCCCTTAACAAACTTCCTATGATAGTGATCCAAGATATTTTGCTTATAAATGTATTAATGAATTATATGAATAAATTGCAGCTAAACCATAAAAACTTAATGTGCACATGAAAGAAGAGAGGAAACACATAAAGACATGAAAATAAGACAAGAGACTTGATAACAGAGTTTGTCCAATTTGGACTATGCCTCTGGGCCCTGCTCAATCAATGGGGAGGCCTTCATTCATTAAGTGGCATAACAAAGAAAGAAGTACAATCAACATTTACATAAGGAGTCTTATACCTCTAATTTGGAAAATTACAGAAAAATGAGAGCTCTGTTGCAGATATTGACGTCACTGTTGAGTTCCTATTGCCAAGGGGTACAAAATCGATATAAAACTTGCCCATTTCTGACACTAGACAAAACTGTCCCTCTGAAAAATGTGCTCAGGCAAGGTTTCACCCCTACCATAGGTTGCTCAAGGTTCCTCCCTTCTTGCAATTAAAATATGTTACTCCTTGTTCTCCGTGATAGGTCCTCCCTCCCCTGTCTGCACTGTGCAAGAAGGATTATACAATGTTGGGCCGACAGATCTCCCAATGGAGTCCATTGGCGCAATAGTGAAAATATCATAGTCATTGAGGAGGTGTCAGGGATCAAATCCCACCCCTGTCATTTTAACACATATATTCATTGCTGTTTGTTTGTACCAGATGATAGTTCCACTAGAGTGGTGGCCCATCCCCATCTTCTACCAATTGTTATAGTATATACATGGAGTGGAGTGGAGGGGCGGCGGGGTTGACAACCCACCCCCCAACACTTTTATATAAATGTTGTTGCAGTGGTCTCAAGGGCGGCGAGGTCATGGCCACCTGCCCCTTTTTTAATACTATTTTCTTGTGGGCTCCACTGGGGGTGGTGGGGGTCATGTCTTGCCACCCCTTTTTTAATAATTACTACACACTTTATAAAAAATTTCAAACCTTAGGGGTTATTGGACAAATTAATTGTCCTACAAATTTTCCCAAAAAACTGGCCAGATTTTGATGCCATGTTTCTGCCAAGTTGCGCCCTCCTTAAGCCTACCACATGTGCAAGTCAACCTTAAACCTTGACTGCTTCTATATTCCTCATTCGAATGTGGATTAGAGTGTCATTCACATTGTTGGAATTAGGGCGATGAGAAATTCGATATGGTGTCAAGTTCATCAAATTTGCACCACTTTGAATTTTGAGCCTTTTACCATGCCATTGGTATCTAGAGATCCACTTGGATCAATACTCCCCATTGAGAGCTTTTTGACCACCAAAATCATTAACACCATTCAATATATGACTTGTGTCCTTTCTAAACCACACTTTCAATCATCTGCACGCAAAACTAATACATCTTTTGCACTCATATACAACCAACCACTCATGGCTCTAAAATCCCTCACTTGCCAAGAGTTTATAGCACACACTGTTTGGTCATGGATTACACAATAACAATCAATACCTCAACTACTCATAAGAAGGCCCAAAAACATCATAGTTGCATTTTTAAGTGATGGTAACACATCATCACTTTTACATTTACTTGCAACACATGATTTACAAACCAAGACCATAAAAACTACTATAAAAAAAATGTCATTTTCCTAATAAAGTAGACCACCATGAATGTGTTTGAGAATTGTGACCAAATGGCTTCCCTATTTCTTGTTTCTGGCTATGGAGAATTTGGCACGTGCTTTCTTGATGTTCCTCTTCGTTGCAGCAACTACACTGATTTTTCTTTCTCCAAACCTTTTGGGTCTTCTTGAAGTACTTCCCTTTGGTGTTCCTTTGATAAGGGTTCATGGAGCCCTTACCATCACTGGAATAGGAGGAGGAAGTCTCGTCATCCATCATTGACTGGTCACTAGCTACTTTGGAGCTTTCCCCAATGTCCTTCCTGACATAACCGAGTCCTACATGACGAGGCATTTCCTCTACTTTGATGGGGTTAATGATGCCCTGGCCATTGATGTCGACGCCCTTTCCCTAATATCACATCTTCTTCAACAGCTTGGACCTGATACCTGTAGTATACTTTTCAAAAGAAGTGAAATCATCATCAGGAAAAGTTCATGGAATCAAAGAAATGTTTTTTACCTCAAGGGGGTTAGGCTGCACTCTTCCCAAGGCCTTGTTCCTAGCTTGCAACCAGTGTATAAACCTTTGTTTCTCCTCCTCTGCTTCCCATAGGAGCCTCCTTAGCTTAGAATTTTCTCCTTGAAGGTTTTGGTTGGTCTCCTCAAGTTGCTGGAGCCCTACCACATTGGGTGTCGTTTCCATCTTTGGTACAATATCTATTTCAATTTTTACTTCATCACCTGAATCATAACCTAGATCAATGTGTCTGTCTGCTACTATTCCAAGAGCTGCAATCCTCCTTTCATCACCAGAATCTAATCCCAAGTTAATGGGTCTACCTCGTGCAAAAACCACAGTCATGACCTTCTCATATTCTTTTGAATCAAATGTTTGATCTTGTTTCATGGTGGAGATTATTTTCTGCTTCTCCTTTCATTATTTCTCTTAGATCTCAACTCAGGGTGAAGTTTCCAACAATTGTCTTCATTGTGTCCCTCTTTCTCACAATGTGTACAAGAGGGTTTTCCCCTCTCTTCTTGGTTGTTGCGGCTCTATTTTGGTGGTCATTTTTCACGTGCATTCCACTACTTTGAAGATGCATGGCTTTCACACTAGCCACATTGATAGTAGCAGGTTCAAACAATAATAATGAATGCCTTAAGTAACTATGTAAAGAATCGATATGCCTAGTTACAATCTCTGGTGAATCTAATTAAATGCTCAAATTCAATGCTTATCTTCTAAATTATTTAGTAAAGTTTTGCACATTTTGACCTTTGCTTTGCCTTAGGTGTTTCCACTCCATTAATGCCTTCTGCCTATAGCCCAAGGGGTAGCATTGTTTTTTGAATGCAAAAAAAAAATTGACCATGAGGAGAGAAGTTTACCCAGATTCTTATTGCCTTGCAATTTTCTCTCCCGCCAAACAAGAGCGGCACCACTCAATTGAAGGGATGCCAACTGGATCTTTGCCTCGTCCTCTTCAATCTGTTGAATCCTGTAGTAGGCTTCAATCTGCCTAATCCAATCGTTAAGCTTTTCTACATTACTTTCACCATTATACATGGGAAGATCAAATTTGACATCTAATTTAAGGAAAGGTTTCTTATATGCATTTCTTGAATTCCTATGAAGATGGTGAGAAGAAGAAGAGGAACTTTCACTCATGGAAGGAGAAGGAGGGGGTTCCTCTCCACGATTTCCATGCGCCAAACTTTGTTCTTCTGGCCCATTCTCCTCTAATTTTACTATCTTCTCAAGCCTTGAGAACAACTTTTTTGACCCTTTCTACCATTGTATAGAAGGTTTTGTGGTGATTTCGCTCCTCCGCATCGCGAGACTCATCATTGGCCATGTTCCTCCAATTTGCACGACCCGATTCAAGATCAAAAGACTTTAATTTCCCTTCGCCTCTTCAGAGCCTATTTCTTGTTAGCATACAAACATGAAATTCACATCTATAAAGACTTGCTCTAATACCACTTGATCTAAGATCTTTTTCTTATAGATGTATTAAATAATTACATGAACAAATTGCATCTAAACCATAGAAACTTAATGTGCACATGAAATAAGAGATGAAACACATAAATGCATGAAAATAAGACAAGAGACTTGATAACAAAGTTCATCCAATTTGGACTACGTCTTCGGGCCCTGCTCGATCAATGGGGAGGCCTTCATTCATTAAGTGGCATAGAAGTGAAATAAGTACAACCAACATTTACAAAATGAGTCTTGTACCTCCCATATGGGAAATTGCCAAAAAATGGAGAGCTTTATTGTAGATACTAACATCACCGTTGAGTTCTTGTCATTGAGAGGTACACAATCGATATAAAATTGGCCCGATTCTGACACTGGACCAAATTGCCCCTTTGAAAAATGTGCTCAGGCAAGGTTCTGCCCTTCCTACAATTAAAATATGTTACTCCTCGTTCTCCATGTTGGATCCGCCCTCACCCATCTGCACTGGGCAAAAAATATTATATAATTTAGGGTCACGGATCTCCTAATGGAGTCCATTGGTGCAATGGTGAAAATGGCGTAGTCGTCGAGGAGGGATCGGGGGATCAAATCCCACCCCTCTCGTTTTAACACATATATTCACTGTAGTTTATTTATACTGGGCAACGGGTTTGCTGTAGTAGTGGCCCATCCCCATCCTCCGCCAGTTGTTATGGTATATACATGGAGTGGATTGGAGGGGCAATGGGGTTGACAACTTGCCCCCTAACACTTTTATATAAATGTTGTTGCAGTGGTTCCCAGAGCAGCAAGGCCATGGCCACTTGCCCCTTTTTTTAATGCTAATTTGTTGTGGCAATTCTGGGGGCAGCGGGCTCATGGCTGTCGGCCTCTTTTTTAATACTATTTTTTGTGGGCTCCATTGGGGTTAGCAGGGGTCATGGTTTGCCTCCCATTTTTATAATACTTATTACCCACTTTATAAAAAATTTCTAACCTTAGGGGTTACTCGATGAATTAATCATCCTACAAAGTTTCCCAGAAAATTGGCCAGATTTTGGTGCTAGGTTTCTGCCAAATTATGCCCTCCTTAAGCTGCCACATGTGCAAGTCAACCTTAAACTTTGACTGCTTCTATCTTCCTCCTATGAAATCAAATTGGAATGTCATTCACACCATTGGAATTAGGGTGATGAGCACTCTGATTTGGTGTCAAGTTCATCTACTTTCTACCACTTTGAATTTTGAACCTTTTACCATGCCATTGGTATCTGGAGATCCACCTGGATCAAATAGGTGCAGAGGCCCAAGGCCCATGAAGCTCTTAATTTCAATCACATTCTTTGCCGTAGGTCAATCAATGATTTCCATGATCTTCTCCTATTGCACTTGAACCCCATATTCCCTAATCACATGCTCCAAATACAACATCTTAGTTATACCAAGCTCGCCTTTGGACTCGTTTGCATAGAAATCCATCTCCTGCAAATCTCTAACACTTCGTCCAAATGCCTAAGGTAATCCTCCTAAGTTTTGTTGTAGATGAGAATGTCATAAAAGAAAACCAAAAAATACTTTCACAACTATTTTTTTAACACTTGGTTCATGCAAGACTGAAATGTTGTGGGAGCATAAGTCAGTCAAAATGGCATAACCAAAAACTCATATTTCCCATAGTGGTACATGAAAGCAATTTTTAGGATATCTTGCTCCCAAAATTGAGTCTGATGGTAGCCCGAGAAAAGATATATCTTTGAAAAATACATGTCTCCCATCAGTTCATCCATCATCTTGTCAATCCTTGCAATTACCATTTTTTATTTTTCTTTTATTAAGTTCCTAATAATCAATGTATATCCTTAAGGTGACATCCTTTTTCTTGACCATCACCACCAAAGAAGCAAACATGATAGAAATATGATGAATGTGGCTCATTCTCAACAACTCCTTAATATCCTTTTCAATTTCATCCTTATAAACCTTGGAATGAAAATAAGGGTTGTTTATAACAGCCTATACCCCCTCTTCCAACTCTACCACATGTTCAAATCCTCTATCTGGAGGTCTACCAAGAGGAATGTTAGCAATTTTTTTTTTTTTTTTTTTTTTTTAATGTTTTTAGAGTAATACTTGAATATCATCTGGATACTTTGAAGGCTACTACTAATGTATTTTATTAGAAATGTAGCACTCTACTGCCCATTGTATGTCTCCACACTCTAACATTTCCTCCATACTCTAACATCATACTATCTTGGATCAATATTGATGCATGGACAACAAAACTACTTTCCTGCCATCATGATTCTTACTCCATTCTCCTTTGTTAATAATGTATCTCATGATGGAGTAAAGCTACTTAACACCGAGTACCACATTGGTATCTTGTACGCCCATCACAAAGAAAGAATCCATCAATGTGTAATGCCCCATGGCTACTTTTAGTTCGGGGATCCATCTAGTGTAGTCCATCTGATGACCACATAGTATGACCAATGTGAATCCACCCAACTCCTTTGTTAGAATCTACCTTTGATCCACCATCACTGCATCTATAATGTTGTGGGATTCCCCACCATCAATGCACATTATCTCTCTTTATCCCAACATGATTCCCTTTACTATTAATACATTGTACCTAGGAAGTCCTAACATGGATGCATTAATAGGGCCTTTAGCCCTAGTCTATGATGACTCCTCACATACTACCGGATGTCCTTGTTCAAGTATATTTTTGTGCCCCAACTTATCATCCTCCTCATCACTACCACTATTTTAGTAGACCTTTATTTAGTGTTCCTTTCTCATCTTTTCCTTCCTTGCACGTCTAGGTCTTAGCACCTAAGGTTTCTTACAACTACAAAAAAAAGAAAAAGAAAAAGAAAAAACTTCTTCTTCATCTAGCTTTTATTCTTGGTTTACTCCATTTGAAAGGTATTATCCTATTTGTTATTTTGAGGAAAGGATGGTTTGGTAGCACCTAAGGTTCCTTATAGCTGAAAGGAAAAAAATAATAATAAAAAATGTGTTGTAAAATGATGAAGGGAAGGACCTAATGAGCCCCACATCAAGGCGATGTGGCAGTGGCCACATGGAACCTTGGTATCTCTCACCACTCATTGCCCACCACCTAGTTTCAAAGACTTATCAACAAATGTGAGAAGAATGGGTGATGGAATGTTGTGTTAGTCTAACGTGATGTGGAGTTTTAGACCCCATTAGAATCAGGAGTTGGGTTGACTTGTGTATAATGGGAAAATTATTGCAAGACAAGGAGGATCATATGGGCCCAACACATGAGATGACATGGAAACGGTCACAAGGATTCCACATAGTGGCCTAGATAGTATGGAACTATTTCTAATGACATGGAAGATTCGTGTGGATTACATGTGGGACTCCACTATTGATGTGGCATTATCAAGTTTTCTTAACTTTAAATGGGCATAACTTTCAAAATGAGATTCATATTGAGATAAAATTTATATCACCCGAAAGTTCTCAAAAAGTTGGATGAGATGATGGAATTATATTCGATATTTGAAGAAGTTATCATAATAATAATAATAATAATAAAGATGATTTTTGTGACCCCATATTCATAATAGACATTGGAGGTTAGATCAATTCAATAAGTAATACCTCCCACAACCCAAGATAATAAAAGGGAGTGGGAGAGACTTAAAATAAAGGAAAATGGAGACTATTTTGGAAAATTCAATTTTAGAATAGAAGAAGAATTTTTTCTTGGGTGTGCATGCAAAATAAAGGGATACATATGCTACATTAAAAGACAATGCAAGTTAGTTGAAGACATTGTTGTAAAAGTAGATGAAGCATTGCTCAAACATAGCCACAAGAAAGTGAAGACTTAAAATAGAAAGAGGAAAATGACTATGACAAACAAGTACAACGAGGAAGAATCACTCCATCCAAACAAATGCATCCAGGTATGTCTAAAACACCATCTAGATAGTCAAATACTTGGAAATAAAGAATAAGGAGTTCAAACTAGAATAAAAATTACAGGAACATTAAGACATGAAAATTTTTCATTTCTATCCATGATGAAACCCCATATTTTTTCACAAGCTAGTTAGGATGAACATTGAAAAAGGATATGAATGAATAAATAGACAAAACTTAAAATAATAATACATGGGAAATTGTGCCACGACCCAAGGATAAGAATGTGATTAGAAATAAATGTATCTTTAGGAATAAGTTAAATGAAGATGGACAGGTAGTTAGGAACAAAGCCATGCTAGTATCCAAAGGGCATGCACAAGTAGAATGAATTGAATTTGAAGAAATCTTTGCACTAGTAGCCAAACTAGAAGCCATAAGAATGTTCTTAGCTTTTGCATGCTACAAAATATTTCAATTTTATAAAATGGATTTCAAATAAGGATTACTAAATTGAGACTTATAGGAATAAGTATATGTTGAGTAGCTAGAAGGATTTCAACTACCAAAAGACAAAATCCATGCATGGAAATTAACGAAGCTCTCTATGGGTTAAAAAAGTCACCTAGGGCTTGGTGCTCAAGATTGGACTAGGGGTACTCAATATTGGAAAAAATATATGAAAAAATAGGGTTTTAAGAGAGGAACATTAAACATCAATCTTTATATCAAATCTGAGAATGACAATTTGTGGATGATTGTTTTTTCTGTTGATGACATAATTTTGGGTGGTGATGTTGATTTCATGAGTAAATTTTTGCAGCTAATATGCAAGAAGAATTTGAAATTTCCATGCTTGGGTAACTTTCATTCTCCCTTGGATTATAGGTTCAACAAACAAAGAAAGGGATTTTTATCTCTCAAGCTAAATATCTCAAAGAAATACTAAAGAAATTTAATATGGAGGAATGTAAAACTGTTAGTACACCTAGGATCAGAGGTTATAAACATATTAAGGATGATGAGTTTCTAGAGGTAATTCAACCTATGTATAGGCATATAATAGGTAGCCTTATTTTATCTCATAGCCTTTAGACCAGACATCATGTAAGTAGTAGGTCTGGTAGGAAGATTTTAGGAAAACCCAAAGGAAACCCATATGTAGGTATCAAGAGAATTTTCTAGTATTTACAAGGAACATTAGATTTTGGCTTGTGGTATCATAGAGAATACTGATTGTGATTGGATATGCCATATTCAAATGACAGGAAAAGAACTAGTGGTGGAGCCCTCTTCTTAGAAGGTGTCTTGTCTCCTGGCTAAGAAAGAAACATACCTCTATCTCTTTATCTATCGTTGAAATAGAATATATCGCATCTACCTTATGCTATACTTAGATTCTATGGATGATTCAAAATCTCAATGATATTCAGCTAAATTGTGTTTAAGCACTATTCATTTTTCGTGATAACACTAGTGAAATTAATATATCTAAAAATCCAACAATGAACTCCAAAAAAAAGTGCATTCCTATTAACTATGAATTTCTCATAGAATAGGTAATGGATTAGATGGTTAATTTGGAAAATGTACCTCCAAATGAGAAGATTGCATACATACTTACTAAAACTCTTCCATGAGAGTCATTTTAATATCTAAAAAAAAAGTTGGGATTGATGTCTCTTCCATCCCATTAGTATTATAGATATGACATGTGGGAGTTCTTCAACATAGGTTAGGCAAATGAAGAATTTAAATAGTGAGCTACAATAGAAGAATTTTGAAATGAAAAGCTTCCAACATTTATGTCATTGGTATCTAAATATACATCCACTTAGTGGGAGATATTCTAATAAGCATAAGCATGTGTCCAGGGGGAGCCTATTTACATATATCAAATTAGATGATAGACATAGAGTGGCTCATGTAGTAATTAGAGAAAATCAAGCATAAAGGAAGTATAAGCCTAGGGGAAGAAGTAGTAAAAGGGGAGAAATAACCAATTGAAACCATATTATACTCTTTTCCATTGTTTTCAAATGGGGAGAATGATGCAAACATAATCAGAATTAGCAATGCAAATGAAGTAGGTACATCAATGACTAGATTATGTCTGGTAGCATTTCCATAAATTCCAATGGGGGATATTTTTTGTATTTTCTATTGTCACTGATGTCAACTATAGTTTCATTGACATCAAAGGAATCTAGGGAAGATCCATGCCAATATCAAGTAGTAGAGGGATATGCTATCTAATATGACATGGAACCATGTGAAAAAACATGTGGCAGATATGATGACATTATAGCATAGGTAAGTGACATGTGGCACTCATTTTTGGTTTATGTGGATGTGTAACAAAGACGTTTGGAAGGTGACATTGGGTATGTACATGTTAGTGCTTAGAAGCATGGTAGGATTTTATTATTCATAACATATGACATGGAAAGTGACTTGGAAGTTGATGTGGACATGGTGGGTTCAGTACCAAATCACTTGGCACTAGATTTCAATTTTTATTATATAAACCAAGGCCCATATATGGTAAGATATGGCATAATTGATGTGGTAGACCTAGAGGCCTCAAGACTTGCACCAGGATCGTGTTTGGAAAAGGTCTCTCTTTTATTTTTTTTGGGTGAAAAAATGAAAAACCAATGTTTTGAACCTTAATTGCATAAAACTAGGGGCTCAAACCTTGTGGACACATATTGGGTTAATGGGTACTGAGAGGTCGAAATAAGCATGGATTGGAGAATTCTAGTATGCAATATTATGGTGGATGGGAAATTTATCATCATGTGCTGTAAACATGTATGTTAATTAAAGATCCATCTAATGATACTGGGATGTTGTAACTAGAGTATTCTAGAGTATACTAGAGTGATATGTTTGGATCAAGGTCACGATGCACGATAATGAGGGTCTAATGTCTAGCACTCTAAGATAATGATTTATAATAATAACATATATGCGGAGTAGGACAAGGATATAACTCATTATCATGGATGGAAATTCATCTAGCACTCGGGGTTGAGGGATTCTAAGGATATCTGATATCTAGTATGTTAAGGATATTCTCATAAGGTGTTGAGGATAAGGTTCCAAGAGAAAAACATTATCGTACCAAGAGATGTAACAATAAAAAGGTTATGACATACCAAATTCCCATTATGATAAGCCCACAATCATAGACATGGGAATATGTGAAGCACACAGGCAATATGAGTTGGATAGAAGGGAGCTATCATTTGAACTACACCATATAGGTGATGAAATTGGCACATTCGAAAATAAAGAAACAAAGTAGTTTGGCTTCTAAGAGGATTAGTGTGACCAAGTCAAACCACAATACCATGGATCAATACCCATGGTAAAGAGAGGCCATTATTTGAAAATGCTAAGAAAAACAATTGAAATTGTTGCTAAAGTAATACATAAGTGAAGAGGGTTAGTACCTCAGGAGAGAATAATTAAAACCGATGAGACAAAGAGATCTATAGAAAACTAAGATAAGGAATAAACAAAGACCATAAAATATTTTGGAAATATGAAAGGAGTAGTGTTAAATCCCCATAGTAAATCATCCATGTTTTGAATAAAATGCATTAGCAGAACTATTAAGTACAAAGTAGAGAGAAGTGAAGAGTGTTGAGAATATCAAAGCTGAAGATGTGTGAATGAAAATAAAAGAGAAGAGTGTGGAGTTGGGAGGAACAAGGTAGAAAAATATACCTAATTATTATAAATGAAGGGATAGGAGTCTCCTTCTTTTTGGTGCCTATAAAATCAAGGGCTAGTGCCTCTTTTTGGTTGGTGCTAATAAATTAATGTAACAATAGGTTGGAACTTACAAAAATATTTTCACAAAATATTTTTGTTTCTCTCCCTTTAAGGATTTCCACATATATGTGGTGTTCTTATGTGTTGATTTTATGATTTATGT
Organism: Pinus taeda; assembly: GCA_000404065.3. Classification (NCBI taxonomy): domain Eukaryota; kingdom Viridiplantae; phylum Streptophyta; class Pinopsida; order Pinales; family Pinaceae; genus Pinus; species Pinus taeda. The sequence goes on along the minus strand of APFE031126084.1, from coordinate 171,808 downwards.
TTAAAATATTTGAATTATTTGAATTGTTAAATTGGTCATTATATTGATTCACCCTCCCCTCCTTCTCAATATAATCATAATCCAACATAACCATGAATGGTGTAAGTATCTTTTCTTTGCAATGGACCTTCCATGAGAATTATAGTGGTGATACAATATTTACCTTAGGTACCACATGTATTCCCCCTCGTAGTCACATAAGAGGAACCTAGGAAAATAAACTAAGATACCAACTTGTAATCAATGATCAGTATGAATAGTTGTCATTTGGAAGCATGCACAAGGGAAGGGTATCTTTTCTCGCAACTTCACAAAAGGGAGAATCTGTAATGGACTAGTTCCCAACAGAAGTCCATGGATGTATAATAGTCTACAAATGCTAAGATAAGCTAGAGAGGGGGTATCAATCTTCACTTACCCTAACATGACCTAGTTATTGACTCTCATGTTTGAGGATATTCCCCATTAACACCTATGCGATGTTGGTATTTAGCCACTCATTATTAGATTTCTATGTTTTAGTTGAACAACCTTGTATATTTAACTCTTCACACATAATCCAAGTCCCTAAATTTCTTATACTTTTTGGTGCGTTATGACAAATATAAAATGTCAAGTATATTTTAATATTAGGTGTTCTTTTTAATAGGTTTTTGTTTAATCAAGTTATGGAAGTGGAACTGATGATGTTATTAGAGTCAATAAATTCACTAATAAGAAAATTAACTATAAATGTTAGTTCTTTTTCTTTGGTGACATAATTGATTCTTTTTCTCATTAAACTTTTCATAAAAAGAAAATATATAAAATTCAAATGAAATGTGAATTTTTATTTCTCTTTTCTAAATGCCACAAGAAACTATGTTAACTTTCCAAAAGTAAACATTTTCATAATCAAAACCTAACTTCTAAGAAATTAATCAACCACACATCCAAGAAAGAAACAAATATGAAAATGTCTACTAGTTTCATTTTTCTTTTCAAGTATGCATGCATAAAAATAAATGAAAAGAAATTAACACTGCAGGAAGAAAAAAATTTATTTTGTTTTTATAAGGAAACAAAAGTGAAAGAAGTATGAAATCCTAATCCATATACAAGACAATTTTCCTTTTCAAAATACTTTCAAATGGAAGAGATGTAAATATGAGAAAATTCAAACATAAAAGGATAAAATTGAGGCTTCTAGATAGAAAACAACAAGAAAATAATCACCAAGAATCTAATTAAGAAATATTTCAAATAATCAACCCTCTATAGGCTCAAAGGAGCCAAACCCTAGAAGTAGAAAGAGAAATTTTGTGTAGATGGAAAGGAAATTCCAAGAATATTCATTGAAACTTCTAGTTCATAGGTTCAACACATAGTAATTGCATAACTAAAGATACAAACACCACCCATGAATTCTTTCAAAGACAAAGAGATGATTTTTTTTTTTTCACCATTAGGAGGTAAACATGATTGTTGCCAAAGAAGGTGTATACACAATTGTTTCTAAAGAAAGAAACATATAAAAAACAATAAAAGAAAACAAAAAGAATGGATCAAAATATCAAAGGGGTAAGACTACTAATAAATATGAATAAACTAATAAACAATTGGAAAAAGCATACAAGTGATTCAAAATTACCCTTTAGAAATAAACAACCCTAAGAGAGAAACTTACACAAGTTTCTTCCTAGTGGAGTCTCCAGTTATGTTGGTAGAAATTTCTTTCCTATGGTTAGGGTTGAAAACCATAATAGAGTGGAATTAAAGAGATTTAATCCAATAAATAAAGAACACAAATTTTTAATGAATGAATAAATGGGACAAGAATAATTACCTAGTAGAATAAAGGTTGATGAATATCCATTGAGAAAAACTCCTCCTTTGACTTCTTCCTTGAAAGCTTGCATACAACCAAAAAATAAAGGAAACATAATAATATACTAAAAAAATACTTGAACACGTGAACTAAATAAATGACTAGAACAATTTATAATAATATACTAGATTATCATGACTAATAGATCGCGGAGCGGAGCTGGAATTGGAACGCGTGAAGACCTAGGAGATCAGAGTGCTGCTGCGCCGCCGCCTCGGCCTCAGCCGCGAGGCCTGCTCTTTGGGCCTTGGCCACAACCATGGCCCATCCAGATCCTTCCCAAGGGGATGCTGAGAAAGCATTCTCAGAATTGGTAAAGTCCCTTCCCCCTTCTCGGCCCAAACCAGCAACTTCAAAATTTGTCAAGAAACTGGATATTCTCCAAGAAGTTCAGCTGCCCCCATCTCTTCCTCGAATGGCAGCTCTATCACTAGCAAAAAAAGGACACATAGGACATTTTACAGGCTTGTGGCCCTCACCAAGAATAGTCCAAAGATGGGTGGAAAGGAATTGGTCCGATAAAATCCAAGGAAAGATCTCAATCCGTTTTTGTGATAAAGGATACTATACCTTTCACTTTGAAACCAAAGTAGACAAGGACTTGATATTCAGGAATGGGCCCTATTTTATGGATTCTCGTGGGCTATATTTAAATAAATGGACCCCTGATTTCGATCCAGAACTAGACATCCCCAATGATGTTCCAGTATGGGTCCGTCTACCGCATCTGCCCTTGCACTGTTGGGGAGATGAATCGGTCAAAGCAATCGGGAACGCGGTAGGAAAATACATTGACAAAAGCGAGCCCAAGTTTAACATGCAAGCCTGTGCAAGGATCTGCGTAGAAGTGGACCTCGGGAAAGGTCTGCCGGAAGCCATCAAGCTGAAAGTGGACGAATGGAGCTACATACAGCAGCTAGATTACGAGCAAATACCCTTCAAATGCAAGGTATGTCATGAATACGGCCATTTCGCTAATATATGCACTAAAATAATTAACTTGGAAACTGAAGATCAAGGAGGACACTAGGAAACTGTGAAAAAAAAGAAAGTAGCACCTCCATCCAAGACTGAAGCACCTCCATCCAAACCCGATTCAACCTCTGATCAGCCGGGCCCTTCTTCCCACTGCCCCAAATCTCCTCCTCTCAGTCCCTCGGGACCATCCCAAGATCCTCCCTTTCCCTCATCCTCCAATCCTTTCCTTATTCTAGCCTATGATGATCCCCTTTCTAATCAGCCCTCCTTGGAATTGTCTGACCCTCCCTTGATCTCTTCGATCCTCTCCCAGCCTTCCTCCGATCCTCCACCTCTTAGAATCACTAGAAGTTCTTCAAAAGAAATTGGCACTTCAAGTGATCTCCACAAGAAGCTCAGACCAGGAAGGAAGTCAGCCAAACAGCATCGAGAAGAAAGCACCCAAAAGGATATTGCCCTTGGAATCCAAACTCCTATGGAATCCTTCATGACAGGACATCAAGAAAAAAAATCAGCAGGAAAAGACCACGAGAGGCGAGCACATCCTCGCTCGAACGCCCCATGATGAAGCTCATATCCTGGAACAGCAGGGGCATGGGGCACCCCTCAAAAACAACTGCCTTAAGAGACCTTCTCCAAAGTGAAAAACTTGAAATCTTGTTGATCCAAGAAACCAAACAAAATCAAAATGAAATGCAGAAGATTGTAGATGCCCAAAAAAAATTCTCAGGGGCTAGCAACAATTCCAGAGGAGCATCTGGAGGAATTAATACCATGTTGAACAACCAATACTGGGACTGTAAGTCAATCACTATCAACCAAAATTGGTTGAGGATCAATTTGAGTAGAAAAGAGGAAAACTGTGATCTCATCATTTACAATGTTTACATCCCCAACCAATACAGAGAAAAGGAGCAGTGCTGGAAGGACCTGAAAGAAAACATAGAAAATGAGTCGAATCTAAATATCATTCTAGCTGGAGAATTCAACTTAGTCCTCCACGCGAATGAGAAAAGAGGGGGCAATTTCATTTATGATCCATTCAGAAATCAGCTGGAAGGAATCATGTCCGAAAATGAATTGGTGCATATTTTTCCAAAAAACCGAAAATACACCTGGAATAATAGAAGGTTGGGACCAAGCAATATCATGGAACGATTGGATAGAGTTCTGGTCAACATCTCTTTCCTTTCTTCCTTTGCTGCGAGTCACACCAAAATTCTCAACGCCACGGCCTCAGACCACTTTCCCATCCTTCTTACGATGGAATCCCATCCTCATCTGGGACCAATCCCGTTCAGATATAATCCGCTGTGGAGGAATAACGCAGAGGCTGAAGCTATCATTGAGACCACGTGGAAGCAGCACGTAGAAGGCTCTCCTAGTCACATATGGGAAACAAAAATCAGAAACATAAGAAAAGCTCTCAGAGAATGGGAAAAAGCTAGCTACCAAGAGCCAAAAAAGATTAAACAAAAAGTACAGCAAGACTTGGAGAAAGTCCAAAAACAGATTGAAGATCAAGGGCTTACCCATCAGCTAAAAAACAAAGAATGGGAAATACAAGGGTAGCTCATGCATATCAAGAGAGAAGAAGAGACAAAATGGAGGTTTAAATCAAGACAGCTATGGTTGAAAGAAGGAGACAAAAACACAGCTTACTTTCACAAGCAAGCCACAGCTAGAAAGATAAGGAACAACGTAAATGCTATCACTGACAGCGAAGGCAACCATCATAACAATCAAGAATCCATCAAGAGAGCAGCCTCCCTTCATTATAAAAGTCTCCTCACCAAAAATCAAGAAGAAGTGGACTACTCTGAGCTGTTGCAGCACCTCCCGAAAAGCATTACTCAAGAGGTGAATGACAGCTTAAATCGAGAAATAGCGGAGGAAGAAATCAGGAAAGCCATCTGGACCCTACAGCCGGACAAGTCTCCAGGACTAGATGGTTTCCCAATCAACTTTTACAGAGACCATTGGCAGCTGATAAGAAAAGATCTTGTAAAAATGTTGAGGGGAATTCAAAGAAAATGGAAAATGGGGGGTTATACAAACTCAACTTTCCTTGCCCTCATTCCCAAGGAAAATCGTCCCACATCTTTCTCTAGATTTCGACCAATATCTCTGTGTAATTCCTCATATAAGATATTCACAAAAATCATAGCTACTAGACTCCAGCCCCTTCTCCCATCTCTAATCTCTGAAAATCAAGGGGGCTTCCTATCTAATAGACAAATCCATGACACAATTACTTTGGTCCAAGAAGCCATTCATTCCAGCACCTCCAGGCAAGAGAAAGGTTTTTTTCTCAAGCTCGACTTAGCCAACGCCTTTGACCGAGTAAGACATTCCTTCTTGTTTGCCGTCTTGAGGAAAATGGGGTTCGACCCTGCTTTTATCAGCACCATTGCTGCCTGCATATCAGGACCTTGGATATCGCCTCTGATCAATGGGCGCCCTTTTGAAGCCTTCCAATCCTCTAGAGGACTAAGGAAAGGCTGCCCTCTCTCTCCTTATTTATTCATTCTTATGGCTGAATCCTTTAGCAGTGCTCTGGAACATAACAGAAGAGTTGGTCTCATCTCTGGTATCAAATTCGAGAACGGAGTCAAGAACATCAACCACTCCCAATTTGCTGATGACACCCTCTTGATTGGAGGAGCTTCCACAACCATTGCAAGGCGCTTTAAGACTCTACTCGACCAATTTATGGAGTATTCAGGGGGAGCAGTTAACTTCCATAAAAGCTGCATCTATAGTTGGAACATTTCCAACCACACTGCCCACAGCATTGCCAGCATCTTTGGAGTCACCCACAGAGCAAATTGGGACCATTTCACCTATCTTGGGATGCCATTCAGTCTGGGACCATTAAAAGAAGCAACCTGGAATGAAATAATAGACAAAGTCAAGAGGAAGGTCCAACAATGGGGCACACAATGGCTCAATCCAGTAGGCAGGATAATTCTCCTCAAATCAGGTATCTCCTCCTTACCTCTATACAGATTTACCCTTTATCAAGCTCCTGATATTTTTCACCATAAATTGGAAGTCGCCCTTCGAAACTTTTTGTGGCAAGGAGGGAAAAAAGAAAAAAATAGATTCAATTTGGTCAGCTGGAAAAGTATAATTCAATCTCAGGAAAGAGGAGGTATGGGAATAAGAACTCCCAAAATCCTAAATTTGGCATTTGGGATCAAAATGGCCTAGAGACTAATCAATGAGCCAAAATCTTGGTGGAAGCAAGTCATAGAAAGTAAATACCTCAATGGCTCAAGGTAAAGACTTCTTGAAAATGACATCCCCATTAGAGACTCTACCAAAATTTGGCACCTCTGCAAGAAAGCAATACGTCTTCTCAGAAAAAATACCTCAAAGATCCCTGGAGGAGGGGACAGCATCAACTACGCCACTGATAAGATAATGGGACTTCAACCTTTAAATACTATTGAAGAAGCCATCCCCATCATACACCACCTCAATAGCAAAGGCATTCAGAGGCTAGGCCAAATATCGAAATGGGAAGTGGAAACAGGTGCCTGTATCAATTGGGAATTCCCAGCTATTCCTTTAGCATTAGAAAAGAGTCTTAAAGCTCTCACAGTCAATCTTCAAAACAGAGCACCAATTAAAAAAGGAACAATAGACAGACTTCTATGGGATCCCACGGGATCAAGCTACACCATCAAGTCTGGGCACCACTATATCTGCAACAGCACATATCAAACTCCCATCTGGAATCATTGGCGACTAATTTGGAAATCAGAGGCCCTCTCCAAAATCAAATTCTTCATCTGGCTGTTATTAAAAGGTAAAGTACTGACAAAAGAAAACTTATGAAAAAGAGGGATCAACGGCCCATCCACATGTCCCAACTGTTGCTCAGCTGAGGAGACAATTCAACACTTTTTCCTATACTGTCCCTTCGCCAAGAGATGCCGGACCAAAATTTCATCCTTGGGCAATACAAATTGGCAACCCCAACATAACATCCCTGAGACAATATATGAATGGAAAAAGAATTGCCCATGGAGAGACAAGAGGAGTAAGATTGTTAAAAGAATCTGGGACACCATTCCTCACACATTACTTTGGAGGATTTGGCTAACAAGGAACAAAAAGATTTTTCAAAACAAAGAGAGCAATGTCCAAACAACCTGCAACAAAGCCCACACCCTGGCTCAAGAGGCAATAGTAGTAAAGTATAAAGGAAAAATCCAAGTAGCAGACTACTCAGTGGAAGAAAGATCAGTCATCAGTCACATACTGGCTCGACCAGGACAACATCAGGAGACTCACAAAACTGTCAGACAGCAGCAAGCACAAGCCAAGGAGTGGGAAATCAGATTACCAGCCCAGGATTACAAAAGGTGGATTTAGAGCAACAACTGTCCAACTCTATTCTTCGATGGAGCTTCAAAGTCAAACCTAGGCCAAGCAGGAGCCGGAGGGGTAATATTAAATGAATCCGAGGATAACATATGCAGCTATGAATGGAACCTGGGAGAAAAAACAAACAACAATGCAGAGGCTTTAGCTCTATATCAGGGATTAATTCAACTAAAAAGTCTGGGCATCAAAAAAGCTTTAGCTTTTGGGGACTCAGCAATCATTATTCGCCTTATGAAATACAATCAGCGATCCCCCAACAGCAATCTCTAGCAGCACATTGAGCGCATCAAGCTCCTCCTCAATCAATTTGAATATATCAAATTTTATCACATTCTCTGCACGCTAAACATGGAAGAAGACAAGAGAGCGAACAACGCAGTAGGAAGGCGGGCCGAGACGCTAAGGCACAATAACAGAGATAGCTTTCAATATCTGCCATGAATCATAGCAATCAGTGTACTGCCCAGCTTAGCTTGGTCAAACAAGTGTGCGAGGGGCATGGTCTTCTCAGACACAGGACATACAGCAAAACCCGCAGAATGCACAAACAACCATATCCGATACTCGACAGAGGCAATCACCTGTCAACAAAATATAAAACTCATTTCAGCGCCGGCATCAGGATTCAAGATTCAGCAAAAAAAGATCATCTGAGCGATTTGGCGCAGAACGCCATCCCTCCCGTGATGCTGATCTCTGCTTGGAAATCTATCCACCGTCAGACTCACTCTATAAATGTGTCGACAAGCAAGCAAAGTATCACCCATCGTGACTAGAAGAAAGCGCAGCAGCTACAATTTGGAGAAAATGTTCTTCCTCAGAGCTTCAGGAGGAACATTACTCTGGTATTGCCTCTCTATTCTCAGTTCAGTATTATTTTAACTAATGCCACTGTGATTCACAGGATCGCCAAAGTCTGGCCTAGCAGGGCGTCTTCCTTCGCTTCTGTTCTCTCTGCTCATTCAACGCCTCCCCTTCGTCTTTTCACCCCGGCTTTCCCTTTCCTCCCCTTCTCGTTACGCCTCTGTCTCAATCCCTTTCCTATCTTCCAGCTCACGGACAGTGTGCTCCCCCTCTCCTTATCAGCACCTCCCTCTCCCTTTTACCTTCCCGCACTCTCCTTTCTCAGCCTTCTTTCCCTCCTCTGCCTTCCCCTGCACAGTGAGCCCCCTTCAAAATTTTTAAGGCAAACGACCTCTCTGAACGCCAGCCTTACTCATCCCCCTGCCAGCATCTTCAAAGTCTGTCAATTCGCCAGAGCTTCTCTCAACGCTCCCAATATTCCCGCTCATCTCTTCTATTTTTCTACCTACTACGCTCACCGTATCAGCCCTCCTTCAATGGCGCGCAGTGAGGACTGTTTCCACTGTGCTGATCTGCAGGCTGAGTTGGAAGAAATAAGGACTCAGCAATCCATCTTAGATGATAAGCAAAGACTATTGGACGCAAGATTGGAAGAGCACGACAGGCGTCTAGATGAACAGAGTAGAAGGATCTTTGAATAGGACCGCATCAATACAGAAAAATATAAAGCAGAAATCCAGTTGTTTCTGCACAAAGTAGCCTCCCTCCAAGAACAATTCAGACAACTCACCAATCGCTGCGGACATGTCGAGGAGTCTATCTCCATTCTGAAATTCATGATGGAAAAGAGAAACGCCATTGCCACCAGCTCCTCCAGCGTCAAGCAAGAAGTTAAAGACGACCAGCCGGAGGAATCAACGGCAAGACATATTCAGCACATCATGATTGACTGAATGAACTATAAATGTATCTTTTTGTTATTTTCCTTCATTAGAATCTATAATAGCTCTGTTTTAGATAGTAGCAAAAATCGCAAAGTAAGGATCAAGGTGGTAGATTCTTTTTGTAAACCCCTTGATCTTACTAAGATTGCGCATATTATGTACCAGAGGAACCTATATCCCTGGAATTTTTCAGAATATAATATATAGCAACCGAACTTTTAAAAAATATATATATACTAGATTATCATGACACCAAATTGGAATAGGAGGAAATGGTTTCTTATTGATAAAATATAACAACAATACAAAGGTAAATCTATCACCTACTTCTTACTGAAGGCATTTCTTGAAACCATCATATGATTATGTCCAATCGAGGCCACTAAAGGTCTTTGTGTCGAATACTTGCATCTAAATGAGATATAAAAGTGCTCTTCTTAAGGATTGAGAGAAATAGGAAGATTAGAAAACAAGGGTTTCCTTGCTAGCGAAAGGGGATTAAAAGCGAAAGGAATTGTAGATAAACATATATGGGGAAATTTATGGCATAAATATGCTTAATCAAAGCTTGTATTTTCTTCCATCCACATGATGAATAAATGCCATAAAAAAATGGTTATGGTCATTGGGGTATCAACCATGGGAGGCGGATCTCATTTAAACCTACAAAATACACCCGAAAATGCACAATAATACACACATTTAAATTTATTTTGTGCATTTGATGATATATTCTAGTTTCTTTTAAGAGACTAGTTTAGATATGTGCTTTGATTTTGGGAGGGTTGTGTGCTTATGTTTTATGCACTAAAAAGAAGAGAATATGTGAAGTTAAATAGTGTTTTTTAATCAATTCTTTTTTGAAAAATGTTTGCAATAGGGATATGGATGATAATATTGTACCAATAATATGAGAATATTCATGAAAATGTGGGAACAAATCCTATAACAACTAGTCCAAAATCAACTCTTATGGTTTTCTTTGTTCTTGTTCCTAACTTGATGATATTTATACCTTAATTTTGTTTTTGAAAATATTACGAATCTTCTTGGATTATCAAAGAGGCCATCAATATTGGGAAATGGATACTTATTCTTGATAATAATTTTGTTAAGTTGTTTATAACAAAAATATAATCTAAGGGTATCGTCTTTCCTTTTAACAAATAATGTTAGTTTTTCTCATGGAGTTACAATGGGCTTAATGTACCTCTTTCCCAACATTTTCTTCAATTGTATCTTCAATTCCACTAGTTCAAGCATTCTCATGATATAAGGTGTATTAGGCAAAAATATTGTTCATGGTGTTAGTTTCATTGAAAAATTAACATCTCTTTTGGGATGCAGTGTTGGTATTACCTCTAGACATACATATTTTCACTCCTCTAATACCAAATGGACTTCAATTTAATCTTTTTAGCTTCAACTTAACCTATCACAAGTATAACATACAATTAACCCTTTTCTGTAACATTTCTTCAATTATAAAGTTGAAATTTTCCTTATGGACATAGGATTTTTCACTTCCTAAAGGGTCAACCAATTTCCTTCATCATCTACACATTCCAAGGTTTTATTGTAGCAATCCAATTTAGCTCTATATGTTTCCAACCAGTCTATTTCAAATATAATTTCATGTGATTCTAGAGGTAGCACATTCAAGGTTGTTTGTGTGTGCAAGCCTCTCAATTCAAATTTGCATTCTTTGATGGTTTCAGACACTTCTCTTTGGGTCCCTATATCTAGTTGAACTAGCCATGACTTTGTATGCTTCTTTATCTATGAAAAACATAAATTAGCACCTCTATAGATGTATTTACATATTCATAAGTAGTGAATTGTCCCAATCTAAGAACATGAAATTCTATAATTCCTCCTCCATAATATTTCTCTAATAAATACTTCTTCGTGAAGTACTTATCAAATTGGCTCCAAGTCATATTTCTCCAATTAATTTTATTGACATTATTAACGTCTTCCCACAAAGAAAAATCCATTTCATTTAAGTTAAATATAGATACATTGGATTTGATGTTTCTAGAGTAATCATGTGCATGGAAATACATTTTTATTCCCAAGAACAACATCTCTGCTTCCTCCCCTTTTTTATCTCACAATAAAAGGTAGTTGGATTTTCCTTCTTGATTTCCTTAGGTATGAAATTCCTTAAATGCCTATTTTTCTTCTTGTGGGAATCTAATTTAGCCTCATTGAGAAAAACAACATTTTAGAATTATCTCTCTTCATTATAGGAGTCAATTGATATATTATTATTATATGTGTCCTTCTTGGCACCCTTATGCCTCTTCCTTGATGAAATTTTACTTGTGTTGGTAGTTTTTGGTCCATGCTTTTGTACCTTTGATGGGATTGATTCATTCCTTGAATGATGTTTATCTACATTGCTTCCAACAGGTCCATGCTGCAACTTTCTTTGTATATTAGATAGAATTTGCAGCGGCATTGCATTTATCCTAGTCTACTTCTCTTGGGATCTAAAGAGCCTCTCATTAACTATCTTTCAAATCTTGAGTTCATCCTTTAGATTTCTCATTGTCTCTACCAAATTTGGAGGGGTTAAGAAACCTTTCCTCTCATTTTGTTCCTTATCCTTGATTTATGGGGTTCCTTCTGTTTATGTTATGCCTTGCTAGTGGTATTATTTTCTTTACTTCTCTATGCCTTATATGTGTTGAAAAACAATGCTACTATCAATCTATTAGAAAAAATAAATTTCACTTAATTAATTTCCTTTGGCATCATACTCATTGGCTTATAGTGGCTTGAGATCAAGGCTCCACTTTAGTTGCAAGTCAAAATCAAATATCTGTTTGTATATTGGCTAATTAATAAATTCACAGGGAAATCAAAATTTTCAAAATAATTCACAGGTCTTGAGCCATATCCCATTTACATTTTAGAATTATAAGAAAAACAATAAGCATACAATTTAATAGTATCTTGAACATATCTATCATAATTTGGATTTATAATATGTATTTGGTATTCATTTTTCATTTTCATGTAATGTTTGAAGTTAACAAATCGTTACAATCATAATTTCCTGTATAAAGAAACAAATTCTCATTACAAAGGATTGATTTCACTCTCTTGAGCCCATTCAACCCAAGTGTTGAATGTACCTCTACTACCGCTTTGTGACATAGCCAACTCGCTAATTTACCTTAAGGAATTGGGGGTTAAAGTTTTTTGGTTTTTCTCCCACACTTTGAAATCTAATGCTAATGTCACCATCATCTCTTGCTCATCAATATCTTTCCAAGAATGTCAATTTCACCTCAATCTAAGCTCAGGGCACAAATTTATGGCCTTTACAAGTTTTTGTATCATTGTTACATCAAAGTGATCATACATCTAACATACGGTAGATGATGTGGCACCCCAAGTTCGCATGTCATATCAGGGTGGGGCCTGTCACCACCAAGGCTTTCCTGGCTTGCCATGTGATTTTTGGTCCTCATCATAAATTACTTTTGTAATATCCAATTAGTCATGAGTATATTTATTTAAATTTATATAATTATGATGATAGGTGTGTCTATTATGGAATAAACCCCAAAATCACCATAAGGAGTTGGGAGTTTTTTTTTTTGGTTTTTTCCACACTTAGAACCTGAATTCTAATTTCACCATCATCTCTTGGTCATCAAGAGCTTTCCAAGAATGTCAATTTCGGTTCATTCTATGCTTGGGGCACAAAGTTATTACCTTAAAAAAAATTGTATCATTGCTACATCAAAGTGATTGTACATGTGACATGTGGTAGATGATTTGGAATCCCAAGTTTGCATGTCATGTTAGGGTGGGGCCTCATCACCACCAAGGTTTCCTAGCCTTGCCATGTCATTTTTGGTCCTCATCATAAATATATTTTCTAATTTTCAATTAGTCATGTGTATATTTATTTAAACTATTAAAATCATGTTGATAGGTGTCCCTGTTATAGAATAAGGCTTCCAAAATTTTAATTTAATTATCAATAATTGTTAGGTGGATTGTATATATTTAGCCTCCATGGAATATTCTAGAATGTTCCTAGTAGTAATATTTTCCCTTTTATTTTTGTGACTAGAGTAATTGACAATTGGGTTGGTCTTGTACTTGTGTGATAAGAGGTCGATTCCAACCACTACCATTATAACCCATAGGTGCCTATGTATGCCCCTCCATGAGGACAGGTGAATCATGGGGATTTGAACCTCAAACCTCCTCACACATAATACTTCATTTTCATGACCATCACCAATTGAGCTACCCCCCTGGAGCTATGGATTTTTTTCCCTTTTAATCAAGTTGATTAATTAGAGAAAATGTCATATGAACAAGTGTGATTTAAAATGAGTTATGGTTTTTTTGGCACGTGATATTTATAAGCCATGGTATTTGCCATTGGTACTGTAACAAAGACTATTTACAAGTTAAGAATCTCCATGGTTAAGTGGGGGTAAATTTCAAACACTTGTATGTTCATTAGTGATTTAATTTAACAATCACTTTTAGATATTCTGTGAGGAAATTCCTCACTTATATTCACTATAAAATGTTGGATTTTTTTTTTATAATTAGATAGTAATGTTAATGTGACAACCTACCTTCGGAAACCTATCTAAGGCTTCTTTTTCCTGGCTAGTGCAAAACCTACCTAGTGGGGTCATCTATTGCAAACCAATCATCATGGATGTCCAAAAGGATGAGAGGTAAAAATACTATACTCTTTCAACTGAAAAATACCCTTAGTTGATCTATTAGAGCCATGACATTACAAGTATTACTCACATTAGCAATTAAATTAAAATGGTTATATTAAATCCTTTTCAAGAGGAAACATTAAACCATTCACATAAGAGATTGAAGTTCATCCCAGCGAGAAATAAAATCCAAATGATGATTATAAATAATTTGATATACTTCTCCCAACCAACCCTAGAATATCACAAGGGAGATGAGATAATGGGATAGGTTTCCCATTATTTTATTCCCTAAAGATTAGTGACTATTTAAGATAGAATTTACAAGTATTTATAACATAAAAGAAAATAATTTATAGAAAATATAAAACTTCAATTAAAACAAAAACAAATATATACAAAAATATCATACAACATTTTATAATTGTACAAATGAACACTGTATACATCAATATCAACAAATACAAATAAAAATTAGCCTAGATAGCATCAAACTAGTCAGTAAATTAAAGTCTTATGACTTCCAATTGTTGTAGAGCATAAGATGCACTTTAATTTATAAAAATTAAGAGAAGAAACTATTGATAAAAACACAATAATTTGAGAGAAATATGCACAAGAAATGGAGCAGAAAACGGTTGAATTTATTAAAAATATGAGTACAACAAATCACATTGCGGGTTTCTACGAAAACCTTTATCCAAACTTAATTTTGGAATATTTGTAATGCAATAAAAATAAAAGACAAATATTCTACAAATAAATGAATGATAAGACAACTTTAAAAGCACTCTCAAGAAATATGATATAACTTTGGACATCATGCTTCCTCTACAAAATTGATGGCTATGAGCATTGGTTCAAGACAAATCAAACCTTCTATTAGAAAACAAGTTACCTAAAAAAGTACTTAAAGGTTGAGTGGAGTTTCCTTCAACGATGTCTCCACTTCGAAATAAGTCGGCTACCACCATTGGATTATCTTCTTAGACTCATAGAAAAATGAATTCAAAAGGAAAAATGACAGTAGAAAATTATTTAGTGCATATCTCTCCTCACAATCTTCTCTTCCTTCCCTTGATATACCTCATTCGCTTTCAAGGGAATTCAATGTAGTTAGGAAGTTAAACTTCCTGTATACTCAATCATATTTTATTTCTAATCATGTTTTTATTATAAGGCGGGAATGAGTGTTCTAAAAGGGAAACCTATATAAAATTTAACTTTTTATTATTATTATATTTATGTTTTAATTGGTGAGGCCCACCTAGTCCTCAAAATATTCTATTATCATTTCACTTCTTGAAAAATCTTATTTATCGAAATAATTATCTAAAATAATCATATCCCATGTGTGGATATGTCCAAAAGCCATATTAAATAATTTTTACGTAAACCAATAGATATCCATGCAAAAGAAACTAAAACATGTAAGCATGCATCAAATTGTAATCATAAAGTGGAAAATAGTAAACGATGCCACCATGTGCCCCCCATCATCTAAATATACATGTATTACCCAATATCATGTATCATTCATCTATAAAATATCAGCACAAAGGGTGCACCCATATTTTCAAAATGTATGTGACACCTTACATAAAATAAAAATAAAAATCTCATAATGAAGTGTTGTCTAGACACATATATATGTTGCCCATAAAACTATGCATGTGATACCATTATATAATATGAAAAAAAATATGAAAAAAATGTTGAAATAAGCATGCTAAAACTATTTAAATTATACTAAAATGTAATGTTGATGGTAGAAACTGAAAAATGAAGTCTATCCACAGAAATAATATCTGAAAATAACAAGTGACTAAATCTAAAAGCCATGCTTTCTCTAAGGGGAAACCTTTACCTTTACCATAATCTCATCCTGCTACTCTTGCTCGTCATGGTGGGTGTGAGAGGTGACAAAGTGCAACGAGCCATAGGATGAGTCAGATTTAGTGATTTGGGCTTTATGTTTTCCTTGAGTAATTGTTGGTTAAGGAGATAAATAACAGGTCATGCGACTGGGTTGTTGGATGAGTGGGAGGGATTTCTTGTGAATCAGAAAACTGTAAATGTTATGATGCCTGAATGAAAGGAGGGGGTGGTGGAGGGGGAAGAGAATTTATAGAACACCCTTAGATAGGTTTCATAAGTTGAGGTTGCATCATGTTTTAACCATTGTTGGTGGGAATGACCATTTGCATTGATACATGTGTGGGTATAGGGATGCCAATGCCCATTCGATTATGAATGGAAGGCTAAGGGGCTTGTAAGGTACGTTAACCAGCTAGGTTAATAACTTTAGTTAGTAGAAATTGTCTCAACGTTTCAGAATCCACACCAGAATGGACTAAAATTCTTGGTCTCCTATTTCTCCTTATCCCGATGCTCCTTCCTCTGCTACTTATACCATGGTTGGGTTAGCTAAATAAGCTCATGCTATAACATAATCTTTATACACTTGTAAGTGATATAATCAAATACCTATGTATATTTTTACCTTGCATGGATAAATATAAAAAAGAAATAACACAAAAATAAGTATTTAGGAAGGGAAGGAAAAACTAATGTGTGCATGGAACATATTTTCTATTGTGTTGAGTATTGAAGGGTATTTATAGGATAGTTTGGGCATATTTAATGGCACAAACAAGTATTAAGATAGACTGCATTAAAGAATGATTTTCATTGTAAGTTTTAACCTCAAGAGAATTTAATGAGTTCTAAATGCAAATCGACATAATTTAATTAGGGCTTGAATGCATTTTTTTAAAACTATCATATATTGGCCCTCAGCAACATATCCTTATAAACCAAAGCCTATGTGAATTCCCACGAAAAGGCATGCCAAATTATATTAAATCTTTGAATGTCAACCTATTTAAAATATTATTATCTGAACACGACATATGATCTCTAAAAAATAAAATAATAATACATTAGAGGATGCATTTGACATAGTGTGTCTAATGGAATGAGCTAATATTGATGCAACTGAATTTCGTTGAAGCCACAATTGCAAAAAGGGATTTACATTAAACCCTGGAGATAGTAAAACACTCTAAGCATTATGAAGATATCCATGAAAAAAATATATGATAAGAGCATTGAAGGTAATCATAAATATGTGTTTTGTTCATAAGGAAGGGTTTACAAATTTTTGTGTAAAAATTGCCTGGAAGGTTTATATACATGGCAAGGATTTCAATTAAAAACTATCAATCATTGGTAATCATGAGAGTAAGACAATATGAATAATATTAAAAAGGTTAGATGATAATAGGAGTGCCCAGGTGGGTCATGTGACTTTTTTTTAGATACAAAATATCAATGAATGCATACAACAAACCCACAATAGTGAGCCGGGATTAATAGAATACTATATGAGGAATAACTAGGAGGAGACCAAGAAATATACATTTTTTCACTAGATTGAAGTACTATTGGCCATATTTGATTTCAGAAGCAGTCAATCGTGTTGCAAGCCTTAGGCTATTACATTAAGACTAAATGACGAATTGGACATAGAAAAATTCATTGTAATACAAGTTATGACTATTTATGTAGGGTCTCAACCAAATATATTGTGACTTCAATTTCATACCTCATTTGGACCAGAGACCAAAGGCTCGAAGGGTCCATGAATTTTTTATTTGAAGTCACATTTCTTTGAAATTGACAATATTTATTAACACATAATAAGATAAGCCGTCTATGCCCATATAGGACCAGGGGTTTAAACTAGATGACTGAGATCACACAAATAACTATTCAAATGACTGGGTGAATGACTAGATTGTGGATTTTGATTGGTACCTCATTTGGACCTGATGTGGAAGACATAGAGGGTCCAAGAATTTTTTATTTGAAGCCGCTTAAACCTAGTAAATAAAAACTCTCAAGGATTATATGAAACTAGTGTTATCTTCCAAGGACCAAGGTATGGGGAATATTATTTTCTTGAGGTGAGAATGTTCGATAACATTAGTATTGTTCAGTGAAGCACACTGTAGAAAAATGGATGAGTGGAATGACCCAACAAGTTTTTACTATAATGCGAAAAGAAAGAGAATGTAACTAATATCAATAAAACTATGAACTAGTGCACACACAAATCTTGAAATAATAAACATAGGAAATAATGGGTATGAGGGGTTGTCTTGAGCATTTAAGAAAAATACATGATATTTAAAAATATGCTTGCCTCCTGTTGACAGTGCTTGATGCCTCCAATATATAGTGGGTCTCCTCAATGTGAAGTCCTAATTAGACCTCACATCATTTGGAGTAGGAGCCCCATCCAAATAATTGACCCAGCCACCATAACCCAAAGGTTCGCCTTGGTTTCAACGGATAATGTAATAGATCATATACATAGACCTTGAACAAGAAAGTAAGTTGACATAGTAAAACAACAATTATAATGTGTAAAATGAGACCTTCATGAGTAGAAGACGAGAGTGAGTCTTTGGAAGGAAGTAATAGTACTAACCTAAGAGAGACACACGATGTCATGAAAATATTCATTAGCAAAATAGTTCACATAAAATTTATTAAATAAAAGACAACACATATTCAACAAGATGGGTACGAAAGACACCAAAATAGTTCAATTTATCCAGTACATATGAACACAACATATACCATAAACATCCCAAGAATAGTCCTAAAACATTTATGGTATCTGCATGAAAATGTATTGGCTCATTTAATTTCAATTAGGTGAAAGATCTAAGTAAATAGTTACAATAATGAGGCATTAGTTTGAGTAGTGGAACATTAAGTCACTTCTTGTTTCTCCAAAGAATATTTTTCTCTCCTAAGCCAAGTAGAGAAGCCAATAATATCTCTCGAAATATTAAGCCTCCAAAATCCTCTTGCTTGAGTTATGAGGTTTCTTTTATAACAAGAGGAATGACCTTTCATCTCCTCTTGACTCCTTTTTTACCCCCATGAATCTTGGACTTATAACGTGTCCTTAGGAATTATAAACAACTCTTGAACTTCCAAATGAAATTTTAAATTCTCTATGTGACTTTTGTCCATATATGACTAAGTGACTTTTCATATTCCACATATAACTCTTAGACTTCCACACATTACATTTTGTCCTTTTCTTAAGAATACATCATTACATTCTACATGATGATGTGGGTATGACAATTGGACACACATTGACTATTATGATGACACTTGTACAAGTTACAACTTGAAAATGATGACATGGACTTCATGATGAGGTGGTAATGCCAAGCTATCTTCCTTTCTTCTTCATCTTGCATACTTGACGGTAGATCTGATCTATGCTTCATCTTCATGAAAGATCCATTTTTATCTTCTCCTTCACCCTCCAATGGGTGTTTTATCAATATTGGAATCCTCTGAGTCATCATGTAGTGTATTATTCTTTCTATCTTGGTCCGCAATAAGCTTCATGTCACCATGATAGTTCTCTTTGGTGTTTTTCTCCACATGTGTTTCTTTATGCTTTCGCCTTGCTATTTTCTTTGAGAATCACATTTTCATTCTAGTAAAGTACACCTTCCAATGAAAACAATTCATGGAAAAGTGAAATCAATCTTAAAAACATATATTCTATTGCTAGCTATCTCATGAAATAATCAACTCATGGTAGACCTCTTAGAGGGTTAAAAGAAGGAGAATTGATTAGGAGGGTGTAGTCAAACTCGTTAGTGGCTTAGGAGGGCTACATTTTTCATTTTTATTGTGCCATACACTATAAATAGGAGCTATCCTTAGTCCAAAACAATAGGGAAGCTTGAAGGAGGAAGGATGAAGGCTTCAAGCTTCAAGCTTCAAGGTTGTGCCATGCACCCTAGGGAAATAAAGGAAGAGTCGAAATCACAGTTTGAATAGTAAAGGTTGAGAGGAGACCTACTTTAGCCTTCCCTACTACACCATGCACTAGGGAGGAAGCACTAAACAAGCTTGAGAACATAGTGTATTGGGGAAGAGGTAAATTGAAAGCTTCAAGCTTCAGGACTACACTATGTGCTAGGAGGAAGAGGAGGCCTTAAGGAAACCACAATTTGATTGGTCAAAAGTTGAGAGAAGTCCTCCTTCAACCTTCCAAACAATGCCATGCATTCTATAGGAAGAGGCTAAGCAAGGCTTCGGTGCATAACACAATGGGGAAAGGGTGAAGGATGAAGCCTTCATCCTTCAAGACTACACCATGTGCCCTAAGCGAGAGAATGCTTGAAAAATAGTGCAATTTTCTTCAACAAGGGGTATTTGTTGATTTAAAACACGCTATTCCTCCTAGGCTATCATAGTTTTACACAAAAATTGGTACTTGACCATTTGGTATGCAATTAGCAACTTTAATTAAGAGGGTTTTCACTGCACTTAGAGGATAGAAGGGTATTTGCATTGTTTTTTTTCCTATACAAAAGGGTGGAAGAGGTACATGTTGTTAGGTATGGGTTCTCTATGTGTTATGTAAGGAGGAGGTGACCAAAACTTAGTGTAGTGAATCAACATGAGCAAGAAGGATTAGGTGAATACACTTGGGAGGTTCATAATGTGCAACAGTTTTGAAGTGATACTGAGGAGGAATTAGCACAAAATTATTAGTGAGTATGGTTTTATTAATGTGGTTCATGGATAGCTTAAGTTCCTCACTTGCTAAGATGGCTAACACCTTCACAACTTGCATTGGACTAAAGGACTAACAAGAGCTCTAAAATGGCTAAGTGTGAGATCAACAAACAAAGAGAAATGCATTTGAAAATGACTCAAACATGGATCACACATATAAAACCATCAATACAAGTCAGAATGATACACAAGACTCATGGATAAAAATCTCACCTAGAAATTAAAATAAAGCGACACTTATTTCTAAGTGTGACAGTTGAAACAACACATTATGACACTTAAAACATAAGTTACAATAGAAATGAGGATTGTGACCAAAAGGTGCGCTAAGTTGTGGAAATGTGTCTAGCGCATATTATAATGATATGTAAGACCGTCTAATGTAGAGGAGTGTGCTAAAACTACTTTGGTGATTGATGAGCACCAGTATTGCAGCGAGAATGTTAAAACTCCTAGGCTACTAGCTTTACTTTATCAACCTAGGGTTCATACAAACATGGAGGTGGCAGTGTTGTATACAAAAGTAAAAGTGATGGTTCTGCTTTTTGTCACTTGTTCAGCTGGTGAGAGACCAATGGGGGTTTTCAAGCCAGAATTCTATGGATTCAACAGAAGCTTGGTTTCTTAATGAAAGAAAGGGAAATCTAATCTTAGAGAGAGATGATCTATTGCAATAATGAAAAAGACTGAAATTCAATTCTAAATAATACCATTTCCTAATTAACTGCTAAGAAACTATGCTTTGAAATAAGGCTCAATTAACATGAACTAAATGTTATTGCCTAAGCATGGAAGTTAAAAGCATCAAACATCACTTTTGTGCAAGTAAAGGGACTGAAATAACTATGTTTTTGTCTTTTTGTTCTTTTAATGCAAAATCAAATATGCAAACTAATCTCTTGTGGTGATGTGGTAGGTGGTTTAAGGATGTTTGAAAAAGTATGGAAGGTTTAGGAGATGGCTGGATGGTGTGGAAGACCCTTGGGTGACCTTTAGGGGCTTCCTAGAGGTTTTTTCTCAATTTGGCCTCAAAACAGACCACTATAGGAAAACCTACAGGATTACCTGTATTTCTATAGGATGTAGCTGTGAGAAAAACAATGGGCATTGGAAGTGATGGAAATCTTAGGAAGGTGGTTGATGGGTGGAATGGAGTGAGAAGAGACTTAGGATCACTCAGAAGTCAACAAAAGGTTAGGAGACGGTTGGACTCGCTAAATGTGCTTGGAAGAATTTTTATGTAAACTGATGAAATTAGTGAAGGAAATGGTGAAAGCAAGGAATGATTATGGTGGATGAAGTGGAAAGTGACTGTTGGCTATCAGGTCTCTGTCTTCCCTTGAAGCACCTGCTCTGCATAAAACATGTATAATTTCCAAAAAGTTGTGTAAACAAGAAGCATTCTCATAAGATAGAAAAGCAGAATTAATGAACTAATTGTCTACCTTATGCATGAGGAAAGTAGCTGAAAGGAATGGAATCAAGGATGAGATTTAATGTAAGAATGAATATATAAGAGATGGAAATGAAATCCTACTGTGAAAAACTGATCAAATGCTAGCATAAATATAGTAAACTCTAAAGATTATGAAAGAAATATAAATATGTGTTTTTGGGGCTGCATAAGGGTCCCTTCCTCGAATCATGATCCCATAGGGAAGAATTGAGGCCAAGACACCTACTGATAACCTTGTGGTGCTTATTTTATCCCTGCCAACCTGCTACTCAAGTAAGGCACAAACGGAAGCAAACTAATAAACAACCAATCAAATCTACCCTACTTGCAATGAAAATACCACTAAAGATGAATTAACAATGAAATTATGAAACTAAGCTAAACATACATATACAAAAGAGGAGCCTTGGTTGCTAGGGTTAGGCCCTAACCAAAGAGCTTCATCCCTTTGAGTTAAATCAATGCTGGCTCAAAACAAACTCATTCTTATTTCCAAAACAAAAAATTACATCAAAATCTTCCACAAGTCTGGAGCTCGGAAATAACTTAGAGTTTTACAACAAAAATTCGAATCCTAATGAAGCTCTAGGCTTATCTACTTATAAAACTGAAGTCCCCAATGACTTCCTTAAACTTATGGAGGCTTGGCTACCAAACTCGAGATAAAAAATCTCTTTGTCTCTCACTTGCTCGATTGCCTTCTAATCCTCATGACTTGGTTGCTTACACTCTAAGCTGGTGTGATCAATGGAGGAATATTTTAATGGGGGAGAAGTAAATGAGGAGGATTTAGCTTCTACAATCCCTCTCCCTTGTCCCATTTGAGTTTCAAGCCTATTATTTGCCAAAATTCCTTGATTGTCTCCTTCAAACCTGCATTCAATTCATATTAGTCCACTAGGCATGATATCCCACTCTAACTCGTCTCATAAACAAAATATAATTAAAAACATGTAATAAGTTGTGAGAAAATTTGGTTTGACTAAGCTAGGAGGTGAATTAATGCCCATATAATTACCCAATGATGAGGCTCATCATCAACCCCTACTGAAAGTGTTGCTCATCCTCTAAGAAACTCAAACAATATCCATATCCTTCATGGCTCTAGTGGCCTCCCTGACATCACATGCATGTGTTGTGGTTTCCTCTTCTTGTTCATAGAAAATTAATTTCTTTTCTACCTCCTCCCACTATCTCTTTTCTTATTCTTCCCTCCTTTCTTCTAGCATTCCTAAGAGCAGTGGTGGACTGGGTTTCAAGCGAACCCAATTGATTTTGAGCCTCTGCATGCATTGCTTGTACATGGGTGTCTTGTTCAATGCTTCTCTCATTCTTTGAGGAGAGTGGTATTCTCTTATCTTTAAATTATATGGCAATGTATTCCATCTCCTGAGGCAAGCATGTATACTGTCATCCCCTAACAACTTGAACATGTCCTCAAAATGTGAAATTGTATGCTCTTTGGCGGCAAGATACTGGGTGCAAGCTAAGGATCATTCGCAATTCAATTATGGGTGTTGATGATAGCCATTGGATTGGACTACTCAACTCTAATCATAAGAGGTTCTATTTTTTTCTCTTGCTAATATCCTTTTCATTTCTGTAGCCCTTACTTTCTCATGGTTCATCCATGATGCCAAAGCCATCAACTATAAGCCTCCTATTTTTCGATTAGGGTCCCATATATTTATTTCTGTTAAGGCCATATTATGCAAATAAAACTCAGACATCTTGCCCCTATCTTCTAGTGTGATCTGATCACAAATATCAATGAATTTCATGTAGTTCTGAAATGGCATAGTGCCTCTATGTGCTAGGGTCTTGATCTAGAACTACAACCACTATTCCTTGAGGTATAGGATTTAGTTGGCATCTGTTATAGACATATTTGGGCACTGCAACCCCAATCACATATGTCGATAAACCAATGGCTCTTAAACCCCTAAAAGTGTTGTTTCACACCCTAAAGGATCATGGTTAATTGATTACATCATTTCCCAAAAGTTCCACCTGAAAAACTACTAAGAACTGGCCAAAACTGAACCATACAGACTGCTCCTTGGTCAAGGTTGTGATGCATCTCACCTGCTACACACAAGAGGTGTGATGCATACTAAAAAGGCCTTCTGCAGGGTGTAATGAGTGAGAGTAGACAAATGGCAGAAACAGTTTGCTAAGTGGAAACCCAAAGAATCTTCTAGAAACTTCTCATATGACACTTGCCTCTCTGAATTCGCCCAGGGATGAGTAAGAGATCATGAAATATCCAAGTGGAACCAAGAACTATTAGTGAAATGACAGTAATGAAAAACCCATAAGCTGACTCACCCCTCTGCAAATATCTATATATTGATCTCTCATCACAGAGATCTAGAGGCTAGAATTTTGTAATTGGTAAGGAAGTGTTGTTGGTTTCTCTTTAAGACATTGTATTGTTGGGCGATCTTGCTTTTCATGTGGTGAATAGGGCTTTCATGCTGGAAGGATGATGCTGGATTAGACAGTTGGGTTGTAATCCTCTCTTCTACTTCTACTATCAATAAAGTTATTTGAGTTTTCCTCCATTTACTTGTGTATTTGTGAATCTTGCTATTTCTAAATGCAATTGTATGGTTAATGTATTTCTGATTTTGCATTGTTTATGGTATTATAGATCTATATGCATTGATGGTGTTTTGTTGCTTTGCCTCTATAGGTGTTCTTTAAAGCGGGACAAGTGAGAAAGGAGTGGCAAGGTCTATCAAACGAGAGAGGAAACAAGCAAGGATCCAAGCGAAAGATTAAGGTTGGTGCTCTCTGCTTCTATCTTATCTATCATACATAAAGGAAAACACAAGTTAGTTTGAATTGTTTGTTTCTAAGATAGCTATCTGTCTTAGTGGGACTAGCATATCAAATAGACACTAGTTTTCTTGGAAACAAAATGGCGACTCCGCTGGGGAGCGATTAGTTTGTTTGTTTGTTACTATTGTTTGCTTTATAAACTACAACCAGAGCCTGAAGTTAAGCCAGCTAGCCTTCAAACTGCTTTTGCTATGCAACTGCAAAGTAGATCAATGCTGCTTCAGTCAATCTCCGAGTTAGTTTATGAATTGAACATCTAACTTGCAAACATCCTAAGTGCCCTTGTGGTAGCTCAATAACCTCATAAGATCATACCCCTATACTTTGTGTTTACTGTCTATCATAGCTCAACCTAAATCACTGAACTTAGCTGCAAATTTTGAGCAAAACCAAGCTCAATTTTGTTCCTTGGTCCATCACACTGTCTATAACTGGTAGCCTGGATGCATCGTACCTCCTATGTGCTGCAGGTGAGATGCATCCCTGTTTCCCTTAACGACAGGTGTGATGAATGAATGATGCTATTTCCTTCTCTAGAATTTGGTTTTTTCTTCTTTGTTTTCAGCTCTATTCAGTAGTTTTGCTACTTATGATCAATATATCATTGTTGAAACCTTCTTAGTTTACATTATTCAACCTCCATTGATCAAGAATTGTGAATGTTTTTTATGTATTTTTCATCATTTACAGTCCTCCTTTGTCAAGAGTAGATTAATCGAACTGTCGTCTTTTGATTCAAAAGTGTCGTAACCGTCGTTTTGAGTCAAGAAGAAGAGTGTCATAAAGTCTTCCTCTTCTAGATAGTTGATTGTACTTTTGTCATTTTATTTGATTTGAATTGTCAATATTTAAAGCGTTGAAAGAAGTTTTCCATTCGAAATCAAAAGTTTCGTTTTAGTATTCCTTTCATTTTGAAAAGAAATTGTTGAAGTGTCGCTTTGAAGAAAATAGTTCAGATCTGTACTTAGTTTTCCTTTTTGGCATTCTCACATTAAGGAAACGGAAAAACAAATACATGCATGTGCATTTTCATTTAGACTGCATGCAGAAAATGATTTAGGAAAAGTTCATTTAGTGTGTGCTCTCTACTCTCTGTTGAAAGAATTGTACTTTTCTTTCCTTAGTAGCTAGGATTTTCATTTCTAAAAGAAAAATAAATGACTGTTTATCATTTTAGATTGCATATTTAGAAATTTTACATCTACATCACACAGTGAACCTTGAAAGACAAAATTCTAAGAAAGATCAACTCTAAAATAAACCTCATAGAATTCTAGGCTAGAGACGTGTTCCAGCGTCGTAAAAACTGGTAACTATCGTTTTCATCGAAGGTTGGGTGATTCCTTCTCTTTGATATGACAAGTGCCAGTACGGACTTGTGCTCCCCATATCGTCAAGTATATATTGGGACACCACAATAGGATGATATCTTTTATCCTTAGGAAGCCGTGTCTGCCGCCTTATCGATCGCAATGCACTGAACACAACATTCGGGAAGATTGACTGTCGTATGTAAAGTCATTGGCAATTTATCTTTAATTTACCACCAAGGCATATATTGCAGTTTTGCGATTGGTTTGGTAATCCCTCTGTCTAGACTTCCAGAGTAGTCACTTTCGTTCCTTTTTGACCTCCTAAAAGAAAAGGTCCATCTGAGCACTTGTCACTTCCGGCTCATTAAAAATTGAAGGAAACTAGAGTCACCTTTAGCTTTTTCTTGACTCTTAAAAATTGAAAATACAAGTTGTGTCAAAGCCTCATAAAATTTATTTAATTTGGAATAACATCCATGTTCCTTCATTGGTCTTAGGTTGAGGTAATGGAGTCCACCAATCAAGGATTTCCCCTTGGGGGAAATCCTAGTCCTTTCTCTTCTTGGGGAGATATTGGTGCTCCATATATGGCTACAATGTCCCTTCTAGGAACCACAATTGGCCTACCGGTATGGCTATTTTCAACCTCTATCATTCAAAACACCATAATTCCTCAGCATTTGAATCAGCAACCACGTGATACTGGAGTTGCTCCCTCGCTTTCTACTTCGTTTGTTTCTCCCTCTCCTTCTTCCTCTTCACTTGGTGAAACTAGTGATAATAAAAACCAAGTAACTGAGAAGAAGAAGAAAGGGAAGGAGAACAAGAAGAAGAATCCAGTCAAGCAAGGGGGCAACCATGCATCATCCGGTGAAAATCCGCACACCCAACCTTCCAAACCCAAGTTTCCATGCATAATTTGCAAAGGAAACCACTTTCATCGAGATTTTCCTTGCATTCCACGGATCTTGAGAGACTGGTCTCCCTGCTTGCACCATCCGGTGTCATCAACCTCTATTGATCATGTTGAGAGTACACCATCGACTAGTGAAAATGAAGTCAATGGAAAAAAAGAAAGATTCAGATTTCCTTGTAGGTTGTGTGAAGGCGATCATGCCCTTCACCGTTGTCCTTTTCTGGATGAAGCTAAAAGTGTCTTGGATAACCATCATGCTTCACCGTAGCGACTTTCGCCTGAATAAAGAAACTCTTACCAAGTCCATCACTAGTTGAAAATCTGACTGACATACTGCAGTTATCGATTGAAATGCCTATCATTGAAGACAAACCCTTTGAGTGCAGTAGGTTAGGACAGCAACCGACCCAGTCTTGTCTTCAGAAGGTCCACCTTCAAATGATGCAGTTTCCAAAGAGAACGAGAACAACATTATTCAAATTATTTTTGTTAATATAGAGTCTGACGAACATGGGAGAAATGTACTCGTTCCTTTACCACAGGAGGGAAGTTCCCCATTTCAAGGGATTCATCTAGCCATTTATTCGGTCCCCCCTCCAAGCAATCTAGTCATTTCCTTCAATTGGAATCTACTAGAGGGACCCCGCCTTCCATCTAATGTACCATTCCAAATCATAGTACAAGTTTACAAAAGGGTCATGTCTGGCACTATCATAGATGAATGGGGCTTCCATGAGTATCCTTTCCTCAACTACTTGGAAAGCGCTTGGTTTTCCATCGCTTCTGCCTGAGAATCGAAACTTGTCAGGCTTCAACAAAGGAACCAGTCGACCGTTAGGGATCCTTTCAAATTTGGCTATAACTTTGAGAAGGAAAACCATTCACTTGAATGTGATGGTAGTCCAAGGGCCACTAGATTACAATCTACTCCTTGCGCGTGACTATGTTTATAGCATGGGAGCTATTGTTTCCACATTCTTTCGAGTGATGTGTTTCCCACATGAAGGCAGAATAGTGCAACTTGTCGACCAGCTTTAATTTCTCGGTTCAAACATGGCTATGAGTCAAACACCATCCTAAGTGGTCTCTTTGCACAAGGAATGTCTCTTCAACCCCTAGTTCATCCACCTAATTACTGCAAGTGATTCAGTGAATGTAACAAAGCTTAGGGGACATGCACCCTGGTTTGCTTCGGCAGGCGAACCCAGCTGAAAAGATAGATTTCCTTGTAGGATATATGATTGACCTGAAACACCATTTCCTTGTTGGATTTGAGTATCAGTCTGAAATATGATTGATCTGAAACACCATTTCCTTGTAGGATTTGAGTATCAGTCTGAAACTCGAAGGTTATGTAATTGGAAGCTCACACCATTCACCTTTGTCTATTTCGATGGATAAAGCCAAGGAAGTGTTTTGTTTGCTCCGTGGATGAAACAATATTGCTTAAATGCAAGGACTTCCATATGGTGACCTATAAACTCTACTTTTCTTTATACGTGACTGTATGCAAACCTTTTTTATGCAAGTGAAAAGTGACCATCATAACTCTAACCTTGTAGTATTTTAGATTAACTCTTAGTTCAACTGCTTAGGTTAGGTGAATGGTTTGATCCACCACTCACCTTTGTCGGTGGTGCATAGACAAAGTGAAGGAAGTATTTTTTTGAAAACTATCCTACCTAACCTCAATAGTTCATTAACTCTTAGTGTAGTTAGTTCTGTAGTTGGTCATTCCTAGCCTGCGTAAAAAGGTAGCTGAGCAAAGTTTTGCATGGGCCAAGCTCACTAAAAAATGAATGTATTAACGAGGGACATCTTTAAAGATGACCGGTGAGCAATGTTTCCACAAAGTTCAAGCTCGTTAAAAAATAAACATAGCAGCCAACAATGTTTCCGCAAAGTTCAAGCTCATTAAAAAATAAACCTAGCAATGAGCAATGTCACCGCAGGGTTCAAGCTCGTAAAAAAATAAATCCGCCACTGAGCATAGTTTCTAAATATTCAAGCTCATTAAAAAATGAATCCACCCTTAGTAAATAACCTTCATGATTGCCTTGCTATCAGCATTTTGAGCCTTGGTTGTGTTCTTACCGTCACCCCCATTCTTTTGGCTAATCATATGCTTCCACTTGATTGTTTACCCTTTTGAGGAACAGCTGTGACGAGTGATTCTATTAGCCACCCTCTTTACACTGCCATGTTTGAGAAGCTCCAAACTTACCTGGAACTATTCATTACCTAAAAACATCACTCGTTCCTCAAAAACAAGTCTCTTTTAAGCTCTTTTTAGACTCGTAAAATATGAAAAGGTTGCTAAGCTACTGGCCTTTCCATCTCGTTAAAGTAAAGGGAAGTGCCATCCCTCCTCTACATTTTAATCCTTTTGGACTTGAGGGATCATTCCATAAAAAGATCAAGCACTTGTCTTTTTCGGCTCACTAAAACTATTGAAAATCCACCCCTTTCGCATTATTTTATACTTCTTCAGACTTAAGGGATTATGCCAAGAAAAAGGACTAATGGATTTTTCTTTCCATCTTTTCAAACTCTCTAAACATGAAAAGGACTGAGTTATCTTTGTCATTAAAGTTGTTAAAACAATAGCGACAAACTTGTCCATTTGGACAAGAGATAGTTTCACTGATGTTAGGCTCGCTAAAACATAGCGACAGGTTTACCCGAAGGGAAAATTATAGAACAAGCATATGTTATCATCCTCAAGCTTGATAAAAATAAAGACGTACTGGTCAGCAATGACTAGGGAAAAAGGGAATAAAACTTGAAGAACTTCATTGGTAGCAGGTCGCTCTTGAACATGACACTTTCACTCCATCACCATGATTGAGTCAAGTTGGGTTATTCCGTTCACTGGTCACATCACCATTGGTCCAATGTACCATCCATTTTTGGGGTTAATGCTGCCAATCCATCTCAGTGTCACCGATATGTTCAAGAGAAGTCATTCAGAGAATTCACAAACCTGCTAACGCCTCATCCACTACAATACCTTCACTCTCCATTTTTCATGACCACCATTCCTAAACCTTGTATCATCAGATCGTTTGCACATCCAAAAAATCATTTGCTTCATTTCGTGTCGTAGCTGTTGGATTCATTAAATCCCTCCTACGACGGGTCACTTCTTGTCGACATCAGCTCATTATCCAAGAAGTTGACTTAGGAACAACCCTTTCAGTACTTTGAAGCTTGCATGCCTCAATGGCAAGTTTCTCACTTCCGGCGACAGGTTTACATCAATGGCCTTCGACCAAAAGATTTTGTGTGGTGTTCGACATCAACTCATATATTCACACCACGTGAATTGTATTGTAGTACCTTGAGGGTCATTATCATTATCGGTGATTCCTTTTGTGCCTGTTAACAACTTACATCATTGGCTGGTAATCAGACAATGTCTTTCCATGTTCGACTTTTGAACATCTTTTCACATGGATCAACTTGTACATCGGGCAAAGATTGAACAAGTTTGAAGACCCTGGATCTAGTTTCATCCATCCAGACTATGATATATTTAGGAAAATAAAGACATAAAATGTACACCATAGCTGCACATATGATCATCAAAGCTAAGGGATGATGGCTCTACAAGAATCACCAGTCTGCAACAGTGGACGATTGTCTATCCTATGTACATGAAAATGAATTTATAAAGTTGAGCATGGGAATGACCACCTCAGCTAGATCATGAAAATAATTTGAAGATAATGTATTGTATTGTATCTTATTACAGGTCACCTTCCAGTTAAAAAAACCTCAGATCCTCATGATAAATCATTTCACCCGACATCAGAAGATTTACGACCTCATGCTTTAGGGGGAAACTATTATAGACGTATTTGCGCACTGCAACCCCAATCATATATGTCGATATAACAAGGGCTCTTAAACCCCTAAAAGGTTTGTTTCACACCCTAAATTATCATGGTTAATTGATTACATCATTTCCCAGAAGTTCCACCTGAAAAACTACTCAGAACTGACCAAAACTGAACCGACTGCTCCTTGGTCAAGGTGCGATGCATCTCACCTGCTACACACAAGAGGTGTGATGCATACTAAAAAGGCCTTCTGTAGGGTGTGATGAGTGAGAGTAGACAAATGGAAGAGACAATTTGCTAAGTGGAAACCTAGAGAATCTTCTAGAAACTTCTCATATGACACTTGCCTCTCTGAATTCGCCAAGGGATGAGTAAGAGATCATGAAATCTGCAAGTGGAACCAAGAACTATCAGTGAAATGACAGTAATAAAAAATGCAGAAGCTGACTCACCCCTTTGTAAATATCTATATATAGATCCCTCGTCATAGAGATCTAGAGGCTGGAATTTTGTAATTTGTAAGGAAGTGTTGTTGGTTTCTCTTTGAGACATTGTATTGTTGGGCGATCTTGCTTTTCATGAGGTGAAGAGGCCTTTCATGCTTGGAGGATGATGCTGGATCAGACAGCTTGGTTGTAATCCTCTCTTCTACTTCTACTATAATTAAAGTTATTTGAGTTTTCCTCCATATACTTGTGTATTTGTGAATCTTGCTATTTCTGAATGCAATTGTATGGTTAATGTGTTTTTGATTCTGCATTGTTTATGGTATTATAGATCTCTATGCTTTGATGATGTTTTGTTTCTTTACCTCTACAAGTGTTCTTTCAAGTAGCACAAGTGAGAAAGAAGTGGCAAGCTCTATCAAAGGAGAGAGGAAACAAGCAAGGAGCCAAGCGAAAGATTAAGGTTGGTGCTTTTTTCTTCTCTCTTATTTATCATACATAAAGGAAAACACAAGTTATTTTGAATTGTTTGTTTCTAAGATAGCTACTCATCTTAGTGGGACTAGTAGATCAAATAGACACTAGATTTCCTAGAAACAACATCCTACACCAGAATATTTCCAAAGAGAGCTTGGCCATACATGCCAATTGGTTCTCCCTTTCTTGTTGTTGTCTGTTCAACCATGCATTTTATTTTCTTTAACTGATTTGTCATTATGGCCTCTTTGTCTTTCAGGCTACTTAATTCTCTACCCATCTCCTTGAGCTTCTCCTCCACGTTACCAATGTCTTCCACCCCCTTGGATTTGGCAATCTGCATCCATCGATGAGTTCTGGCTGTCTCCTTCTCAATCTCAAAGAATAGTGGAATAGCAATTTTTTGTTGAATGACCTTGCCCCCTTCAATAAATTTGTAGTAAGAGTCAAGGTTAGGTTGGGGGCTAGGTTCCTTTAACTCTGGGTCCTCTTCTTTAGTTTCTTGTTGTAGGCTTCTATCCTTATCCAATTTTTGAGTCTCTTGTAGGTTTAGCAGAGTGTCTTGTAGGACTACTTCGGCTTCCTATAGGTCCTGTTGTGTATCTTGTAAGATTTATTTTCCCTTGGAAGAGGCGGATCTAGTTATATGCCTTCTCACATAGGTAACATGAGCCTTACAAGGAGACATTTTCTCCTACTTTTTAGGTGATTCCTCAATCACAATGGGAATTTTGGTTGGTGTTTGGGGTTTCCCCTACCTTATTCTTGTGCTTTTCCTTGTCCTGAAATATAAGGGGGTATGCCTCTATCTTTTGACTTTTTGTTTGATAGGGGAACTAAGAGAAGTGAGGGAAGCTGCTTCTTCTCTCTCAGAGGCCTTTGGAGACAACCTAGATGACTCCTCCTTGTCTTCTACCTCCTATTTTTTATTATCCTTTTCCTCTCTTTTTTTCCACTCCTCTTCTTCTTCTAGTTAATCATCTTGTTTATCAGTCTCTTCTTTTTCATCTTCATCTATTACCTCATCATTCTCTTTCTCTTTCTCCTCTTCTTATTCATCTTCCTCCTCATCTATCTCATATTCCTCCTCATCTATCTCATCTTCATCCTCATCTACCTCATCTTCATCCTGCTTTTCTTCTTCTTCCTCTTCCTCATCCTTTTCATAGACAATAGGAATAACATCATATGTGAGAGCCTTGATGTCCTCCTCTATCTGCATGCCTCTGAAAATTGACCATTGGATAGGAATTTAGAGGTTTTGGATGGCATATTCTATGATGATTATGATTAACCCATGATGAGCTAATTGTTGGGAATTTCCCTCTTGCACCTTTATGCTTGTGTCTATCAGTGATTGCAAAAGGAAGTATGGTATGTTGAGCCTGTGGTGAGGAGGTGTTTCTATTCCAAACCTGAAATCTTCAAGAAGCATAAAGTGATATCCATAGACCACACCATACCTACTCTCACATGATATGTATTTGATAAGTTGGTATCTCACCTCATTCCAGGGATATGGCAGGCTTGCTCTCCTTACTCCATTCTTGTCTTCAATGGGTTCTTCACTTTCTAAAAATAATTTCCTCTTGGCAATATGGTTGTCTCCCTTGTCTTCCTTCCTCCACTTTACTCCTAGGGAAAGTGTGGTATCTCTGTTGATGAGTTCAGGGGTGAGATCTATGGAGAGGCCTTTTACCACAACAGTGGCATGGAATATGGTAAGTGGAATGAGGGAGAGAGAAAAATCTTGGGCCACTTCATCGTCACACCCTCTTAATTTTTCAAAATACCCCATCCAATTATGCCTTGTGAATATTTATAACAGTGTTGTTGAATTCTCATAGTGTTAATGGGATCCCTTCTATTAAACCCTCCTATCATATTGGTTTTTGAAGTTTGAGGAAGTGAGAGGGTTGATACAATTGTTAAATGCATCAGTAAATAACTAAAATGTTTGTGTGGACAATTCCGTTACACAACTACCAAATTCACTCAAACTAGAGGATTTCTTGTTCAATTCACTTGGAAAAAGGGAAGTAATTACAAATCCTACCTCTTCATAGTGTTTTTTGTGGCCAACCCCCATGTTTTCCCCTTTGAAACTCCTCTTGGACAATCCTATAGACTGTCTCTGTGTATCCTGTAGGAATCATATGTGCAATCCTGTAGGATTTCCTATGCAATTGTGTAGGAAGTCCTATGCAGAAAAATGATGGATTTTTCCTCTTCCTTAGTTGGTCTAGGTATGAGAGTGACTTTTGCAAGAGTGAACCTCGAGTAAATGCATGCATGAGTGCATGGCGATCAACAAATATTTCTTCTTATGGCCAATTTATGTGAGGTGGTGTGCTGGCAGCGGACGTATGTTTTCTATTTTTGGACTATTGGTCCCCACTAACACCTCATCAATTCCCCCTCCTCATAATCAAATCCTAGTTCATGCTTCCATAGAATTAACTATTTTTGTATTTCCCTTCTCCTTTTTTTACTTGATTGTTGCCATGTGTGGGAGGATGAACTATTTTGTCTTCGTGGTCTGAACGAAGGTGGCCAAGTTAACTAGCCACCTTTTTCTTATAAACCAGCCTACTCGTAACCTTTACATATTTTGACTACATTATAACAATGAGAGAGTGAGCGAGATACTTACCTATGGTGCTAACCCTTGTTGTAGTTGTTGAAGACCGGAGGTGTTTTTTGTGTGTTGGTTGCATGCTATTTTTTCCTTCTTCTTTTTTTCTCCTTGATGATTCCTTCAATTTTCAGGTACCTAGTGTTGAAGATGTTGGTTATGGTGCTGCTTCGGAGCTCCTTCTGCTCTTGGATCATAATGTTGGAAGCTTGCTGCAATCATTATTTGTATTATATGGGATAGGCTGCTACATGATGTCCTGTAGCTACTTCTCCCTTAGAACTCTTAATCATACACTTAGTTGGGATTTTGAGGATGGTGACATGGATTGAGAGGAAGACTAGGAGTGTGGAGAAATGAGACATACTCAGGTGTTGCTCCCTTCTGCTCTCTACTTCATGTTTTTTCTTTTCTTTTTTTTTTCTTGAAGACAGTGACAAATATATATTTTTTTGAAACTAATTCTTTTAATGGTGACTGCAGGGGTGATGAAAGTGGACATATGTATGGTAATGAAATGTTGTAGGGGTGTTATTTTTCTGACATAGAAGGTAATATTTATTTTTTCCCTAAGGTCACTTCTTGTAGGATTCTCGAGCCATTTTATTTCCTACAGGATCATCCTGTAGGTTTTCAGGGGATCCTTTAGGTTTATGGGGGATCCTGTAGAAAACACGGTCCCCTTGTAAACTGAAGCAAAGGAGTGAAAAAAAACTAGAATAAATGGTGGAGTGATGAATGAAAATGAGTGGAAAAATAAAATGTGAGTGAAATATGCCCCTTTTTTATCCTCCTTTGTTCTTTGACCGTCCTCCTTGCTGACCTGTAAATATAAATTTTCATTATTTTTTCTCCCTTTTTTTTAAAACAACTAGGTTGCCTCTAAGAGGTTTTCATCCTAGCTATTTGCCCTGGGTGCCTTAAGAGAGGTTTTCACCTAGGGATCTTATTTTTTTTTTTTTTTGTGACACCATTGGGTCACCCCAAGAGGTTTTCACATAATGGGACTCAGGCACCTCATGGAGGTTTTCACCTGAGTCATTATTTTCCTTTCTTTTCTCAGTGATTTGATGAGGCAAGAGCTGAAAATTGCTCCACTACCATCACTATTTTATTGATTCCATCAATGAACGCATGCTTTGACAATGGTATTTTGTAAACTTTCAATTGTTGTCCATTAAAAAGTAATGGAATGGCCTCTTCATCTATGGTTCTGATCTGCACTAAACAATTATCATGACATCTTTCTATAACATAAGGTCCTAACCATCGTGTCCTCAACTTGCCCTTAATGTATTTATATCTAGAATCATATAAAAACGCCCAATCACCTTCTTGAAATTGTTTATCCTTGATGTTTTTATCATGCCAGATATTCCTCTGATGTTGGGTTACCTCCATGTGCAGGAGGGCTTGCATTCTGAACCCATCTAAACCATTTAACTGCAACAATCTCTCTTTTTGTGCACTGCTGAGATCTAGATCTAGTTGGGCTGCCATATTTAGTGTGTTATACTCAAACTCAATGGACAATAGGGCCTTTTTCCCATAGACCATCTCGTAGGGTTTGAATCCATTGGTGGTCTTCTAGGTGGTATTATAGGCCCAGGTGGCCTTAACTAGTCTATCTGCCCAATCTTTCCTTCTGTTGTTAACCACTTTGGTTAGGATGCCCTCCAACACTCTATTGGTCACCTCCACTTTCCCATTAGCTTGTGGGTGATAGGGAGTGGAGGTCCTATGCTTCATATTATGCTGGCTGAGCAAGTCTTCAATCATGTTGGAGGTAAACTGGTTGCCTTGATCAGTGACCAATTCTCTAGGGTACCTAAATTTGTAAAATACATTATCCCTTAAGAACTCATCCATATTCTCCTCTATTGTTGCCTTAATTGTTTTGGTTTCAACCCACTTAGTCAGATAGTCAGTGCACACAATGATGTTCTATTTTTTCTCGGAATGAGGGTCAATAGATACAATGAATTCCATGCCCCACTTGTCAAATGTATCAAAAGTCACTTGAGGCTGCAGAGGAATTTCATCGCTTGGAGTAGGATTTCCCATCCTTTGGCACCAATCACACTAACTAGTATATCCTTTCACATCTTGATGAAGAGTGAGCCAATAATAGCCTACTTGTAACACTTTCAATGTTGTTCTCTTTGATGCAAAGTGACCTCCACAAGGCCCATCATGACAGGTTAGAAGGATGTCAAATACTTCCTCCTCCCTAACACAGCTTCTCAAGATTTGATCTGGGACAAGTTTGAAAAGGTTTCCCACAATCCAGGTGAAGGGGCGCTCTTCCTTATGATCTTTCTTTTCTCTTTAGAAGATAAGTTCAGTGGGAACTATGCAGATACGAAATAGTTTGATATGCCAGCAAACCATGGAGAGAGAACTGAAATGGTGAACAAGTGCTCATCTGGTAGTTGGTCATCAACCATTCCCTCTTCACTTGTAGGCAAAGTTAATATGGACAAAAGGTCTACAACAACATTTTCCATACTAGGCTTATCAACAATAGTTAGATCAAACTGTTGTAATAAAAGAAACAACATTATAATACAAGCATTCACATCAGATTTATTCATTAAATATTTGATTGCAACATGGTCAGTATGAACAAATGTTTGATAGCCTATAATATAATGCCTAAATTTGTTCAATGAATTCACAACAGCCAGGAGCTCCTTTTTACTCACTGTGTACTTCAATTCAGCCTTTGATAGATTCTCACTGATAAAGTAAATGGCATAAGGAAAATTTTCATCTATCTAACTTAGGGGTACTCCTATGGATTTATGTTTGATGCATCTGCATGAATATGAAAAGGAAGGGCCCAATTTTGGCCTTAAAGAATTGGGGCAATGGTTAACTTGTTCTTCAAGATGTCTAAGCCCTCTTGACAACTTTTTGACCATATAAACTCAAAGTCCTTAGCCAACCACCCAAATAAAGGAGAGGCCAACTTGTTGAAGTCATTTATGAACCTTTGGTAGTATCCAGCTAATCCTAGGAAACTTTTGACATCTCTTTGCTTCTGAGGAGGTGGGACCCTTTGGATAATAGCTATTTTGTTGGGGTCCACCCGCAGTCCTTGTTGAAATAGTGAATGACACAGCACGGTCCCTTCAATCATAAAGAATTCACATTTCTTGGGGATAAGATACAGGTTCATCTCAATTCATTTGTGTAGTACCTTACCTAAGTTGGAAAAATCCTCCTCAAAATCACCCCCATAAGGTGTGAAATTTTCCATATAGATTTCTATCGCATCATGGACCAACTCAGCAAAGATACTCAGTACTGCTCTTAGAAAGGTGGAAACAGCATTTCATAGGCCAAAAGGAAGGGCCATATAGAAAAAGCGTCCCAAGGAAAAGTGAAGGTGGTGAAGGTGGTTTTATCCTAGTCTTCTGGGCTAATCTGGATTTGGTTGTACCCACTGAATCCATCTAGGAAAGAGAAAAACCTTTTCCTTGCCAGGCCATCTAGCACTTGGTCGATGAAAGGTAGAGGGAAATGGTCCTTCCTTTTGGCTTTGTTCAGTTCCCTGTAATTAACACAAATCCTCCACTTACCATTTTTATTGGGAACCAACACTAGAGGGGAGACCCACTCACTGTCGAAGATAGGATAAATGAATCCTACATCTAACAATTCTTGCAGTTCTTCTTTGACTGTATCTTTAAGAGTTGGATTCATCCTCCTTTATGGTTGTCGGATTAGCTTGCAACCTTCCCTGATATAAATATGGTAAGTACACATTGAGGGGTGTACTCCCTTCATTTCTTTGTAACTCAAAGCGAAGGCATCCAAATGTTCCTTTAGCATGTTGTGCAATTTCCCCTCTTGGAGAACATAAAGAGATGGATTGATTTTCAAAGTCTTCTTAGGGCCGAATTCTATGAATTTAACATGGAGAGGATTTGAATCAATGAATTACATATCAATTGGATGGTTTTTCTGGGTTTCCTTTACTACTTCTTCTAGGGACAATGTACTGGGAGTTGGAATTTGGAGCAAGTGTTCAATCAAATTGTCTTCATCATGTGGTCCTCCTCCCATAGTTCTATCTAAGGTATACAGTTGGGAAGTATAAATTTCATCTTCTTCCTCCTCTTCCATCCATGAAGGTGAATCATGTTCTAGAGATGGATGAGCAGGAGGGTATAGGACTAACAGCAAAGCAGATCTCCTAAACCAAACTTCTCTGAATATAGATCGCGAAGCTAAGACACCAATGTCCCAAGAACCAGAAGAGATGAAGGAGATGCAAGAAAAAGGAAGTTGGAAGACCATAGAGAAAAGAAAGAAAGCTACAACACCAATCTCGCCAAGAAAGACGAGGAGCCAGACAAGTAAAAATTAAGAAAATTGTAGGTCCGATAGACCAATTTGGTCTCAGTGGACGCTAACCATCATCATCATCATCATCATCAGACATATGCCCATTATTGGTGGTCATATTCCCAACTCTGCAATTGAT
This sequence comes from Pinus taeda, assembly GCA_000404065.3. Taxonomy (NCBI): domain Eukaryota; kingdom Viridiplantae; phylum Streptophyta; class Pinopsida; order Pinales; family Pinaceae; genus Pinus; species Pinus taeda. Next base: position 133,066 of record APFE031126084.1, on the reverse strand, counting down.
GTAAGCATCGACAGTGGCCAACTAGGGCCTCCCAAGAATGAGAGGGTAACCATTAAGCTTAGCTTTAGGTTGGATAACTAGGAAATCTACAAGGTACTCCCAATAGTCAATGGAGACCATTGCATCCTCCATAATCCTCATAGGGGTCACTTTGGAGCGATCTGCAAGTTGCAGGACAATTATGGTCTCTCTCAAAGAACCTTGGAGGTTGAGCTTGAGCATGGTTCCCTTGGTCATCACATTAATGGAAGCCCTAAGATCAATCAAAGTGTGTAGGAAAATGGTGCCATTGATGTGCACATATACTACAGGGCTTCCAAGGTCTAAATATTTTGGACAGATTTACCTGCCCCAGCATTAAGTCAGACAACTGTCCAATGAAATTAATGGTAGGGGCATCTTTTCTTTACCTCACTAGATGCTTGAAGCACTTTTCCTTAATCAAGTTATTTTAAATAGGCACATATTTTATTGCTTGGAGAAGTGGAATCTTTACACAGATTTTTCAATTCTCACAGAAGTTTAGTCTCTCCTAGGGTAGGCTGGAGTGGGTGGGTTAATTTCTTAAGAAAGGGTGGATTTACTTTAAGAATCATTTCCTCCCTTTCTTCATCAACTTCCCTAGGTGGAGGTGTTGGTTGTATATCCGGGAGAACTCTCACAAATCTTAGGTTAATTTCCTGGATCTCCACAACATAAGCTGGATATGATGTCTCTTCACTGTATACTTTTTGAGCTTGTCTATTATTCGGGTTCGGATTTGGTTGGGTAGGCATTTGGGGTTGCTTTGGTGGAGCAGAGTGTAATAGTTGTGGTTGGGAAGGTGATGGAGGCAATAAAGCTAGAGCATTGTTATATTGGGGCCTCCACCCCTAGGGCGGTGCATTCCACTGAGGTTGTGGTGGAGCATGTGATTGAAATGACTATCTAGCTGGTTGGGACTGATACTGAGATGCAAAGGACCAAGGAGGAGGTGTAGACCAGGAATGATGAGCAGGGGGTCTCTAAGAAGGCATGGATGTGGTTTGGTTGGGGTTGTAATATGCATGGGATGATCCTTGCATGCCCCGCTAGTATGGCCTAGGCCCATGAGGTTTCCTTTGGTTTATGTAACAGAGCTGCTCAATGACCCCTTCATATGCTTGATATACAACTTTGAGTCCAGGAAAAGAAGGAAACTTGTCTGTGGGGTGGTTTTCTTCACAGATTGAGAAAATTTCAACAGAATTTAATGGACATTCATTCCTAGGATGCCTCCTGGTGCACTTAGGACAAAAAATGGTCAAGGCTCTCTCTGCTTCCTCCTACTTTCTCTTAATGTGCATAGTGTCCATTTGTAAGGCAAGGGTTTGCAAGATCTCCCTCTTGAAATCTTCCAGCATGTTTCAAAGTTCACCCTTGATGGATGAGTTGGAAGAGGATGTACTGACCATAGGTTGACTACCCCTACCCTTTTTCTTGGATGCCCTAGAATGGTTTCTAAAGACATTCTTGATGTCCTCATAGGGTAACTGGTAGATATCTCCTCTTGCCAACAAGTGTAGGGTATCCAAAAGATCTTCCCTTAGTCCCCTAAGCAGGACAAACTTTAGTGACTCAAGGTCAAGTGTGCACCTGGCCCTTTTGTAACTAAGTTGGAATCTCTCTTCATAATCCTCTAGGGATTCATCATTTCTTAAGGTGATCCTAAAAATTTCTTCTTTAGTATCCTTATACCTATAGTAGTATCGATACTTATTGTTGAAGGCTTGCTGTATTTGAGCCCAAGTTGTGATGCTATCCCTAGGTAAACTCATGAACCAGTGCGGAGCTGCATCCTTGAGGGTAGAGTTGCATCCTTGAGGTTATATGGAAATAGTTTCAACTTCTTCTAATTATCTGTATAGTCATAGGTTCAACATATAATCACAAACTCAAATATGAAAGTGTCGAGGTCTTCTGTGGTCAAGCCATGGAAATGAGGAAGGTTAGAGGGGATTATATTTTTCATCTTAGTGTCCCCATTGGTTTTCCTCATGGGGAAGGCACCCTAAACTCTCTCTCTATTCCACATGTCATTTCTGTTTCATCCATTGGCTCAGTAGGAATGGGTTCTTATTCTTCCCTTGTAGGTTCTTCAAATATGTCTGGTTGCTCACTTAAGGGTTCCTCCAGTTCACAGCCACTGAAGAAGAGGGAAGGTTGGTTGTTGGATGCAGTAGGGGTATTTGGAAAAAAATTCCATAAGTTATACCTATTCCTATGAGGCATTAAAGGAAATGTTTTTGGTTTGGTTGTGATTTTTTTAAACTTTTAAAGTGATTTACAGATGTGAATTTTCAGATTGAATGAAAACTACTAACTAAATGAAAAATTGATTACTGAATTGAAATCTAACTTGCATAATTAAAATTGCAGACTAAATGAGAACTACTGACTAAATGAAAATATTAGCTAATTCCTTGAAATATAACTTGCAGAATGGAAAGGAAAGAAAATAATGCAAAATGAAAAGAAAAATAGATTACTTCTTTAGAAATGAAACTAATGGTAGAATAGTAGAAACAAGAAGTAGAAGAAAGAAAGAAGTAATCACATATTACTCAAACAACTCCCCGGCAATAGTGCCAAAAAGTAATGAGCACCAGTTTTGCAGCAAGACTTTTGGAACTCCTAGGCTACCAGCTTTACTTTATCAACTTTGGGTTCATACAAACATGGAGGTGACAATGTTGTATACACAAGTAAAAGTGATGGTTCTGCCTTTTGTCACTTGTTCAGTTTGCGAGAGACCATTGGGGGTTTTCAAGCCAAACTTCTATGGATTCAAAAGAAGCTTGGTTTCTTGATGAAAGAAAGGGAGATCTAATCTTAGACAGAGTTGATCTATTACAATAATGAAAAAGAGCAAAATTCAGTGCTAAATAACACCATTTCCTAATTAACTGCTAAGAAACTATGCTTTGAAATAAGGCTAAATTAACATGAACCAAATGCTATTGTCTAAGAATGGAATTTAAAAGCATCAAACATCACTATTGTGCAAGGGATTGAAATAACTCTTTTTTTTGTCTTTTTGTTCATTTCATGCAAAATCAAATATGTAAAATAATCTCTTGTGGTGATGTGGCAGGTGGTTTAAGGATGTTTGAGGATGGTTGGAAGGTTTAGGAGATGGCTGGATGGTGTGGGAGACCCTTGGGTGAACTTTGGGGGCTTCCTAGAGGATCAATTTAGCCTCAAAACATGCCACTATAGGAAAACCTACAAGATGTACTAGAAAACTACAGGTTTCCCTGTATTTCTACAAGATGCAGCCGTGAGAAAAACGATGGCCGTTGGAGGTGATGGAAAGCTTAGGGAAGGTGGTTGATGGGTGTAATGGAGTGAGAAGAGACCTAGGATTAATCAGAAGTCAACAACAAGGTTAGGATATGGTAGGAATCGCTCAATGTGCTTGGAAGAATTTCTATGTAAAATGATGAGATTAGTGAAGGCAATGGTGAAAGCAAGGAGTGATTATGGTGGATGAAGTGGAAAGTGATTGCTGGCTATGAGGTATCTAGCTTCCCTTGAAGCACCTTCTTTGCATCAACCATGTATAATTTCCAAAAAGTCATGTAAACAAGAAGCATTCTCATAAGCTAGAAAAGCAAAATTAATGAACTAATTGTCTACCTTATGCATGAGGAAAGTAGCTAAAAGAAATGGAATCAAGGATGAGATATACTGCAAGAATGAAGATAGAAGAGATGGAAATGCAATCCTACTTTGCAAAACTGATCAAATGCTAGCATGAATACAGTAAACTCTAAATCTTATGGAAGAAATAGAAATCTCTGCTTTTGGGGCTGCATAAGGGTCCCTTCCTCAAATCATGATCCCAGAGGGAAGAAGTGAGGCCAAGACACCTGCTGACAACCTTTTGGTTCTTGTTTATCCCTACCAACCTACTACTGAAGTAGGGCACAAATGGAAGCAAATTAATAAACAACCAATCAATTCTACACTACTTGTAATTAAAATACCTCTTAAGACGAATTAATAATGAAGCTATGAAACTAAGCTAAACATACAGATAGAAAAGAGGAGCCTTGGATACTAGGGTTGGGCCCTTACCCAAGAGCTTTAGCCCTCTGAGTTAACTCAGTGTTGGCTCGAAACAAAACTCATTCTTATTACCAAAACAGAAAATTACATCAAAATCTTCCACAAGTCTGGAGCTCGGAAATAACTTAGAGTTTTACAAGAAAAATTTGAATCCTAATGAGGATCTAGGCCTCTCTACTTATACAAGTGAAGTCCCCAACAACTTCCTTAAAATTAAGGAGGCTCAGCTCCCAAACACGAGATAAACTAGATCTTTGTCTCTCACTTGCTCGGCTGCCTTCTTATCCTCATGACTTGGCTACTTGCACTCCGAGTTGGTGTGATAAATGGAGGAATATTCGAATGGGGGAGAAGTAAATGAGGAGGATTTACCTCCTACAATCCCTCTCCCTTGTCCGATTTGAGTTTCAACCTTAGTCTTTACCAAAATCTCTTGATTTTCTCCTTCAAACATGCATTCAATGCATATTAGTCCACTAGGCATGATAGCCCACTCTAACTCATCTCATAAACAAAATATAATAAAAAAAAATGTAATAATTTTTGAGAAAAGTGTGGAGAAAAGTTGGTTTGACTAAGCTAGGAGGTTAATTAAGCCACATATAATTACCCAATGATGAGGTTCATTAGTGATACACAAAGGTGTGACACATGCAGGAGCGAAAAACAACAAAAGAAACGCATGCAACAGGAGGAAAACATAATATGACACTTGAAAAATGAGAACGAACTTGAAAGAGACACATGTCAGAGAGGAGATAACATGAAAATGAAACTTATTAAAGTAAAATCAAGAAAAAGTAATGACCACAAACATAAAAATGACACTTGTGAAAGCGACGATGCACGAAAGCAATAATTAGGGAAACTCATCAAACTAAAGGTAGAATTGCAGTCAAAATGAGGGAGATTGTCAATGAAAATAAAAAATTACTATCAATGTGAGATGAACATTGCATCTATGCCATCTTGACGTATATTTCTATGCATGTTGAAGCTTGCGTAAAGAAAGTGTGGTCATGATTTCAACAAAGACTGTGCGTGTGTGAGCAAGTGACTTTAACAAGTAGAACTGGAGAAGAATAATTAAACATATCACAAAACATCAATCAACCATGAAGGGGTTATTGAATTACATATTATAAGATCCTTAGTACGATCCAAAATTCAAGTGTAAGTTTTTTTTGGAGGGTGTTGATCACAACGTCAATAGCTCCATAACATGTAGAAAAATGTCACAAGCATATATATTTCCCATAACACTTTCAAATAGAGTGAAGAAGACCCAACATTTAAGAGGAATGCATTGTAAATTTTTATTTATTTATTTTATTTATTTATTTATTTTATTATTTATTTATTTATATATATTATTATTTATTTATTTATTTATTTTTATTCATTTATTTATTTATTTATTTTTTCCTAAATTTGTCTACTTCGATATTGATACAAAAATATGATTACAAAGAGGCAGAGGCCTCGAGAGTTCTAGCCCAAGAAACAACATGCTTACAAAATTTCTCTTGAAAACTGACTAAAAGACCTGCTTAATGACTTGATTTAAGACTTGATATATCTAGAGACTGTAACTGAAGACCGGGATAGATTAATAAGAATCATTCAAATACTTAGTACAACACAACCCCTTTAGGACTGGAATCTGACCCATAAACAGATTGATCAAAGACTGTGACCAAAAGACGGAAGAATGCCACCCACGTAGGGGAAACCGGCAAATCAAAATTGGAAAAGGATCTGATTCTGAGAACTATAAAACATGAAAAGACTGTAAACTTCGAAGGGATTTAGTATCTCCTTACAACAGCGAAACAAAACCAGTATGCTCAGACCTATTAATCTTCATGAGAGGTTGGAGGCGATTATTCAACAATGCAGCACTCAAATTGGTCAGGATCTTCAAACTCAGAGGGATGGCCCTCTTTACTTTAAGAACCACCACCTGCAGTAGCGCTTGGACCGGCTTGGATGGTCATATCCTGGGTTGTAGAGTGACCTGGGTCCTTTCTCTGCGTAATTGAAATCTACGAGTTTTCATTCTTGTCTACCATCCTCAGCTCCAAAGGAACCCCTGGAATAACAACACCCAAACCAACGGTATCCTCACGCAGCTCAATGGTGACTGACGCGATGAAGGAGGAATTGCTTAGTGTGCAGGGAAAGCGAAAGTGAGCCATGTGAGAATGGGAATGGTGTGAGTGCACTTCAGTGATAAGCTTCCCTCATCCCCTACCACGACCACTTATGGTCACAAGATATCTATCAAAGCAGAAGTCCAAGGCTTCCAACGAAGGGTCCGAGGTTGAGGAGGAAGGCTGGTGAGTGACTTGGCCTCGGGAGCTACCTCTTCTGCTGCTCATCCTTGAATGCACTCTGGGCATTTTGAAGTGTGCTAGAAAGGCAGACCAAATAGCAGTGGAAAAGATAGAGAGGGGGCAACAAAGGAGGATGAAGAACGAAATATTTGAAGCATGAAAGCACTCTGAAGTATCAATACCTCGATCCAGAGCCAAACCATACCTTGGGCTATCTTGAGAGCGAGGAGCTACAACTACGCTAGACCAGCGTGAGTGCAGGGGAGGAACAAGAGTGAAAATCAAGCAGAGCACCATTGCAGATAAACTAACATACTGGAGAGAGGGAAGGAGCTGCGTTAATGCAACATTAAAGTTGGTGGCCTGAGACATTAACTCATACTTCATGCGAAGCCAGCTGGCAATGGCGATTAGCCACGCGCCCACCCTCCACGCCGCCTTCGTACTGCTCGCCAGCCTGCGCACCCCCATCCAGGAGGAATACATTGTAAAATTAAGGGTAGGCCATGGAAGAATTAAAATACATGAATATATAACATGTTCTCTATATTTTCATCGATAGAATTCACATTTTGACCCCACCATATTTACGTTGATTGCCACCTTTGAATATTTTCATTAGATTGGGTTCTGAGAAAGATTTAAATATAAGGAAAAGGATTTATAAAACTTTGCACATCATATATTTTACAATCAAAATTTAAATATAACATAATCCTCATGTGCAAGATTCCCTTTCTTGTTAATACATTTTTAATGACCCTATCACCTTGTTTAAATATCCATCTACATCAGGGAAAATTTTAAGAACCCCCCCTAAATTTACATGTATAATAAATGGGCGAATCTCCATGGTATATAGGAAAAATGGAAGGTGATTTTATCAATAATATGATATGTATATATAATTTTTTGGCGAATCACTCACCAAGCATGGCAAATATTTTACTCAATTATAAATCTTGGGTTTATTGAATACACAAATGAAATCATTGCATTTATTTAAAATATCTTTTGAAATCAAAATTACCGAAATTACATATTGATAATCTAGTGGGTGTAAGATAAAATTCACCCATGCCATTCACAGAAAGCATGAGAAAAAACTTAATACTATATATAAAACCAAGAAAAATTCAAATTCATCACTTCTATGTTCCTGTTTACAATTAGAAAAATTACCCAAATTACAATCTGTTTATTCCACTTCTAGGGACCTCGTAACCACCCTGCCAATACACAAGTATGTTCTCGTTTGCAATTAGAAAAATTACCCAAATTACAATCTGTTTACTCCATCATATGTTGGAAAGTTATAGAAGGATGACTAGTGAAATCAATCCATTCCTTTTAGCCCTGGATTTGTTTCAGTTTAAAACAGAAGTATACAAATATACTTGTCCAATGTCTATGCTTTAACCATTCACCCTAAGATGTTTTTACAATATAATTTCCTAAGTCTATTTAATACCTTCATTATCATAAAAACCAACCTATATCCATCTTAACTCCACATCTACCACTCTTAGGGGGATGAAATCTATTTATCCCTCTGAGCACTTGGCAGACCCAGAATTAAGATGGATCTAATATAGAATTTCCCCTTTAAATAGTCTATGCTCACATGAATACCATGGGTTATCATCAACCTGGAGCTTAAAAATTACTAATAGTAGTTTATAAAAATTAATAAAATTAATAGTTGATTTTTATTTTATTTTTATTTTAACCAAGCTAAAATGTTTAACATACATTAAATTACAACATCCATTTTTACTCTTGATCGCACTCTATGCTAGTTTGCAAATCACGATATTTGATACCTCTCCGGGGTTAGTAGATCCAGAGTAAAGATGGATCTATTCTAGTTTAATTCCCCCATTTAAATAGGCTACATTCCAAGTGAATACCATGGGTCAATAACATGTGCCATTTTGGTGAATACCATGAGTCAATACCATGTGCCATTTTTATTTTTACTAATACTAATATTAGGGTTAATAATGTTTTTTTGCATGGTATTAATAACAATCTAGTCCATAGTATTTTGCCCATAGGTTTCACCTAAATATAACACATTTTTGAGTGTTCATAAATTTATTTGTTTACCATACCTCTCGTTTATGTATATTTTTATTAATTTACCATATCTCTTTTACAAATATGGTATTTGGCCCATAGGATTCACTTAAATAAAACCTCTTTCTTGAGACTTCATAAATAGAACAAGGGTTATGCACTAAATATAAAAAAGATTTTTTATTTATTTACCATACTAAATATAAAAAATATGTTTTATTTATTTACCATAGGTCTAGTTTATTTATATTTTTATTTATTTACCATACCTTAAAGATGTTTTATTTATTTACCATACCTCCACTTTACTTATATTTTTATTTGTTTACACCCTTGCATGTATATAGGGTGACTTATGGAGTAAATATAAAAAATGCTTTATTTATTTACCATACCTCTCATTTATTTATATTTTTATTAATTTACCATACCTCTTTTATAAATATGGTATTTGGGCTTTTGGCCCATAGGATTCACTTAAGTAAAACCTATTCTTGAAAATGGGCGAATGGATTCACTTAAATAAAACTATTCTTGAAAATGGGCGAATGGAAGGTTGTAACTCCCAATTTCAAGGGCTAAATTTACCTTTTTTACCCTCTCCCTTAAAATAAGGTGGGCTATTTGAGGTGATTTGTAAAAATGTACTATGATACAAAATATTCGCCCACTAAAAAATTAAAACCCCTTAATTTCGCCAAAGGGCGAACATTCGCCCCTAAA